>JALHBY010000106.1:87634-122295 GCA_024340155.1 Tolypocladium pustulatum
CTTGGGCATACGTTACTGGGCGGCTGAGCACCAACATGCACGTTTGACTTTGACGATGATGGCATTCGGACGCGTGCCTGTTTCGTCCTGAGGAAAGGAAGCAAGGGCGGACGCAGCTGTCGCAGGCAATCTACGGTCCCATCGCAGATGCGGACGGGCTGTTGTTCCTCCTCCAAGTCCCTGCCCGGCAACAGCCAAGACGCAAGACGGCCATCGTCGACGCATTGCTGGTGCGATGCCACAGGGTGGTGACCACTACCACTTGGTGACGGCTCGGCTGCACATGTCCATTTCCTCAGCTCCCAGCAGCCGTGATCGTTGTTTGTACGAGCCTTGGCTGGATGGCAACGCTATTAACGGCGCGGGCATCATGCCGAGCCAACGAAGCGATGTGAGCGCAGAACGGCGCCTTGTCCACTGCTCTTCCCCACCTCACCATCCAGTCCTCGCTGGAGCGGGGACGCCTGGATCCTGGTGAGTTCTATCATGCTATCATGCTATCGGTGCGCGATCACATCACATGAGCCAGGCAAACTCCTGGGACTGTGCCGAGCAGCAGCACTTGCTGGATGCGGGTTTTCAGATGGTGATGCATGCTCTGTACACGCAGCAAAAAATCAGCTGCAGTTCAAAGCCTCGGTAGTTAGCCGCGAGCTCGACGATATCTTCCTTCGGAGTTGCTCAGGCCCGGCCTGATGTTTCATCACACCATCCAGCTTACTAGCCCGAGCGTGGGAGCCGATGCCGACGCCGTTCAAAGCGTTTTGTGGCGCCCGATTTGAAGTGGAACAAACTGCCGTGCAAGAATCACCCCAGTGCCGCATCTACCCTGTACCTTACGGCAACGCGGACGAGTAACTTTACTTGCCAGCTCCAAAGCAACGCGTGGACTTGAGTCGAAGGCCATTCGAGCGGTGGTTCTGCAAGGAGCCGTCGACCGAGATGATTTCAGCTCTCATGTACAAGATCCTTTTGAGATCTTGTCTGCTCGGGCCTGCTACCTTGCAAGCCCACAAACAAGTACAAGACTTGGACGCGAAGCCAGGTAGGTGCCGCCAGCATACGCAGCTTCGCATCTGCCAAACTTGACATCATGCGAGAGCAGGGCTTCGAGCTTGCTCATCAACAAACAGCGCCTGGCTGGATCTTGCAACATGTTGGCGGACAAACCTTCGTCAACATGGGTGCCGTACATCTGCGTCAACTCCGATGCTCGACACACCGCAGTTGGTCGAGCGAGTGTACAGTCCTCGGGTGAAGAGGAAGACACATCTACAAATGCCACCTAATCAAAGATTCTTGGGGGAGAGAAGGCGCAAGGTACCTTAGGTAGGCGGAGGCAGCGCAGGTCGTCTTTTGCTCGATGCCTTCAGGTGGCAACAAGCGTCGCTGGGCTCTAGCGGAAGAGCCAGTCTTACACGGGGCAAGCCCTACGCCTGCCTTGGGCTGTCGAGCTTATCTTACAACCAGGGTCCTGCTCAAGATGCAATGCACTCGTAGCACATATGGTACCCGACCTTATTTTCCATGTCAAGCGATCGATCGCGGCACGAACAAGTACGAGAAAAGGTACTCCGTACAGTACAGTAAAGGCAGGCGTTAGCGCCCGACCTTTCCATCCCGTCCCGCGACTCCCGTCTCCAGCACGGCTCGCTCCTAAAAGTAGTCGGGCCAGTCCAAAGCCCGGAACGTTACTGGGCTCCAGTGTTTGGCCTTCAGCCCCAGCCATCTTCATCCAATCCTTGGGACTGCTGAGGCTCCAATCAGCCCACTCCCAACTCCACACTCGCAGACCTGGCCTTGGCCAATCTATCTGGCTTGCTGACCACCTCCAACGCCCAGCAGGTATCGATCGTCACTGCAACTCCCGTCCCAACGACATCCCCCCTATCCCCGGCAGCCTTCCAGCTGGGCCGTCCCAGAGGACGCTGCTCGCTCGTGTTCCAAGTCCCCAACGCCAAGCTGGCACATCTTGACTCCCGCGAACACGTACATCGCCTGCGCCACGGCACGTCTTCGGGCCCGGGTGCCGGGCGTCGCTGCGTCCGTCCCTCCACGCGACATCCACCTCTGCTGCCGACGTCCAACCCCGCCGGCCTCATTCGTGCATCGCAGACGTCGCAATCGCGACAGCTGTCTGGTCGAATATGAACAAGGGTGACCGGTTCCAGCCAGCGACCATGGATCCCTTCTCGCCCGTCCACCAGACTGACGAGGGCTACTCGGAAGACCCTCTCAATCCTACCCTGCATCAGAACCTCGCGGCAGCGGCCATCTCGACCTTGAGATCGCCTGCAGACCTGCCATCATGGCTGGTCAGCAACGCCTCGGCCCTCCCCATGTCTGTAAAGACTGGTTCGTGAACCCCATTGCCAGCGCAGTTGCGAACCCTCGCCGTTGGGCTGACGCTGACCGCTCGCAGAACTAACCATGGCCCTCTTGGACCAACTGCCGACCTCCGCCATCGCCGAGATTGTGCAGCGTTTGAATCCGCGGCTTTACATCGACTTCATCCAATACCTGCCTGCCGAAATCTGCCTCAAAGTCCTGGGATACCTCGACCCCGTCTCTCTTGTGGGTGTTATGCAGACGTGTCGCGCGTGGTATGACCTAGCGCTGGACCGAAAGCTCTGGGAGAGGCTGTACTACCTCGAGGGCTGGAAGGCGAGGCAAGAAGAAGTTGACACGTGCGAAGCGCGGGTAAACGATGGGCTTACACACTCGATTGGACACCTCCACCGCACCCAGTACAGCGACGGGCATACGAGCAAAATCCGGGCTCTCCTCAATAACAACAGCGAAGATATGGAAATGACCGACAATGACCTTTATCTACCCCCGATCACCGGCGTCAACGGCCCGGGCGGCAGTATATTCGGCTCTCCCAACTCGTCATTCTCATCCAACCGACCCGATATCCCCTGGGCCAGAGACGACGCGGACACGAATGCCAGCTTCTCCTCTAAAAAGGGCAAGAGCGTGGACAGAAGCATCGGGTTCTTGGACCAGGTGATGTCTGCCAAGCGCAAGGAGCCTGGCGGCTCGCCAGAGCCGGCGTTGCCCCAACTCCCGCCGCCGATGCCCGCCGACGTCTCCGGTGCTTGCCCGGTGCGATCTACGCTCTGGACGTGGGACATCAACAGCTCCCGGTACCGCGTCAACTGGAAGTATCTCTACAACATGAGGCGACGTCTAGAGTCGAACTGGGAGCTGGGGAAATTTACCACCTTCCAGCTGCCACACCCTCTCTACCCGCAGGAAGGTCATCAGGAGTGCGTATACACGCTACAGTTCGACGCAGACTATCTGGTGAGCGGTAGCCGCGATCAGACGATGCGGATATGGAACATGCACACCCGCCGCCTCGTTCGCGCCCCCCTTGCCGGCCACCATGGCTCGGTTCTGTGTCTGCAATTTGATGCGGATCCAGCCGAAGATATCCTGGTGTCTGGCAGCAGTGACTCTAACGTTTTCATTTGGAAATTCTCCACTGGCGAACTTGTCCAGAAGATCACAAAAGCCCACCGCGAGTCAGTCCTCAACGTCCGATTCGACAAGCGAATCCTCGTCACCTCATCTAAAGACAAGACGATCAAGATCTTCAACCGGCGATCACTGCGGTACGGGGACTTGGGCTACGGATCGTCGGACGCAGTGTTCAACCCGGTCGCCACGAACATAAAGCGATACGGATTCGAACCGGACCTCGCACAAGAGCTGCCCGTCAAGGAGCCATACACCATGATTGCCAGTCTCGAGGGCCACGGGGCTGCCGTCAACGCCATTCAGGTTCGTGAGCGGACAATCGTGTCCGTCTCGGGCGATCGAAACATCAAGGTCTGGAATTGGCCCGATCAAGTTTGCACGCAAACTATCCCCGCACACGACAAGGGAATCGCGTGCGTCGAGTTTGACGAACGAAGGATTGTGAGCGGTAGCAGCGATTACGAGGTCTGCATTTTTGACGCCCCCACGGGGCTCAAGGTGGCCCAGCTTCGCGGTCATGCGCATCTTGTCCGAACCGTCCAGGCGGGGTTCGGCGATCTGCCGTATAGCCGGGTAGAGGACGAGGCCGAGGCCAAGGCTGTCGACGCCGAGTACTTTAGAGCGGTCGAGGCCGGGGAGATATTGCACGAAACCGAACGCCGAAGCCGACGCTCCCGGAGGGTCAACGCTGGCAGCTCGCGGCCGGCAGAGATTCAGGCGTTTGGGGCCAAGGTTCCCCCAGGTGGCGGTGGCGGGAGGAAGTACGGCCGGATCGTGTCTGGGTCGTACGACCAGAGCATCATCATCTGGCGGCGTGATAAGGAGGGCGTCTGGAAACCTGCCCACCACCTCCGCCAGGAAGAAGCCGCTGCAGCGGCGCAGCAACATATGTCGGCATCGTTTGGGCAGCCCGGCGCCGCGGTTCGGTCCTCGCTGGACAGTGTTCCACCATCCACCTCGCCGGCCCGCCCTCCAGAGCCATCATCGTCCCGTTCCACGGGAGCGGGTCCGTCCAGCGTCGGCTATGGTGGAGGAGTCCTGGCCCCTGCCATCCGCGATCCACACGTCGACTCCCACAGCTCCGCCGGCCTGTACGTGGCGCTGATCGACCAGATCGTGCCCCTCGGTGCGGCGGCGCTGGAACAGGCACTGACAAATTACCCGGTGATGCTGGCGTATCATAGCTACCTGCAATCCACCATCGAACGCGAGCCCTCGCCCTTTGTTCGGTCACAGCTCAGGCAGGCCGTGACAGGCGCGCTGGTTGCGATCCAGAACGGTCATTCCGCGAGGCAGCGATTCAGCGCCACTGGTACTCCCCAACCCCCAGAATTCAATAGCTCGACCGCCGGCCGCCCTGGGAATGTCGGCAATACTCATCAATCTGGCGCCAGCGCCTTGCTGCCCGACTCGCCTCAACGAGTCTTCTCAGCACCCAATCTTCTTCGCCCTGGGACGCAAGGTCAACGACTCAACGCGACGCCAAGGCCAATGCCCGTTTCCGTCCCGACCCCGACTGCTCATGTGGCAGCGCCAGCACAGCAGCAGCAGCAGCAGCAGCAGCAGCCGCCAGCCGCTCACCAGAGCAACCCTCAACCGGCGCATCACCACCCCCACATTGCGGCGGCGGAAAATGCCCCAGCGCGTATATTCAAGCTGCAGTTTGACGCGCACAAGATTGTCTGCTGTAGTCAAGCGCCAGTCATCGTGGGCTGGGACTTTTGCAACGGAGATGCCGAATTGGAAGAGACGGTACGCTTCTTCGCCACAGTGGACTAGGCGCCGGGCGAGACCTAAAGGGAATGGATGCCCGTCATTATGGTACATGGTGGGACAATGCGCTGCATCCTCTTCAGGCTGAGGAACTGCCTAGTCGCGCACTTTGGGGAGTTTGATGAATCTTCTGCATCGGGTATTGGAGTTCGCGAATGGAACGGGGCGGAACGGGGCGGAATGGGAGGGCATGCTGGCGCTGGTTTACAATATAGCCCGGGGGATAGACAGGAAGCGAATACGAGTCCCTCAATGACCATGAATCTATTCTTGACATCGTGTTAAAAACGCTACATGTAATGCGGCGACAAGCGCACTCGGTGGCTCGACTGCCCTACGTTGCCCCAGGGGCCGCTAACCAGCAGCTTGCTTCACCTTGCTCTCTGTTTGTGGCGGCTCGTCAACAAACTCGGGCACGACTTCATCTTGCAGGAACCCTGGTACTGCGCCGCCCACTTCTTGCTCGAGCTCCTGCTCCAGTCCCAGAGCCTCCAGCTCGGCGTCCAACTCTGTCTCGTCGACCTCGTCTGGAATGTCATAACTCCGGGCCAAGCTGTCCTGGATATCGTTGCCCACGTCCATCAGATCCGCCATCTCATCCTGCAGCCGCTCGATCTTGTCAATGTCGATCTTGCCGTACTGCTTACGCAGCTCCTTGTTTGTGGTTTTCATGGCGTCGACCTGCGTCATGACGTTCTTGAGGTTGTCCTGCATGCTCTGCGCCTGCTCCATGTTCCAGACCTGGCTCTCGAGCTTGTCCTTTTCCGCCTCGTAGGCCTTGCGCCGCTGCAGCACCTTGAGAGCCTTTTGCTTGATGGCCTGCTTGCCGGGGCCGTCGCGCATCCTGGACAGCTTTTCTTGGTAGGCCGAGAGCTCGCCGTTGAGGGCCTTGAGCTTGGTGTCGATGGAGGCGATGCGCGTGTCGATGTTGGAGATGGCGCCGGGGAGGGTTGGCTTGGGGCCGCTGGGCTTTGCGCCGAAGAGACGGTTCATGACGGCGGTGGCTGCGCGGGCAAGAGATAGATGACGGAAGGGTTCAAGGAGGAAATGCTGTTGCGATGGCCTTTTGGAGCTGGGTAAAAAGCTCAAAAGAGGATTCTGGTCAGGTGTTCAAGTGCCGCGAACGACTGCCTGTATCGCGAAGTGGAGGGGAGATGATGTTGGCAGGCGGCTTGGGTCACTGTGGCAGTTGGAGGGGCGGGTTCTAGAAGGGTGTTGATGAGTCATCACGCCATGTCTCCGTACCTGTACTCGAACGAAAAACGAGGCATGTTGGCGGGCCGCGCACTCTTAATTTATCGCCATGAATGGTGGCCGTTTCGTACCCGTAATAATTACTTTGGAGTCAGGGACGAGGAGGCGTGATCTTGACGCGTGCTGATGAGAAGCGCGCAGTACGAGTACAAGTACTTGGTAACACTTTCTGTGGCCTTGAACCAATGCGCGTCGACCAACACTAGAAGCCCGGGATCGCCCAGGTGGGACTAGCGCGTCGAGTGGTGAATAGATTGGGTCGATTGTAAACAAGCCAATGTTCTGAGGTACTCTATTGTTCGTGACCATCGCGCGTGCCACCATTTTACGTCTATGTCTTGCGACCGCTTCCCACGGCTTCGGCGCTCGACTATCCTGCCTCGGCACTGAAAGGGAGTGCCAAGTGTCAGCTGACACCAACTTACGTCTCTCCATCCCCAAGTTGTCGTCTTTGTTTACTTCAAACGTCTGCGACACGACCATGGCCGCGACCGGCGCCTCGGGCTGGAGCTATGGACGGAAATCCATGGAAACGTACTATAACCCCAGAGCCATGAGATGCTCGCGCACGCGTCATGCTAAGAAACCGCAATCTAGACAACCGCTTCCGGCGTCGTTTGTCACCTTCTTCCCCCACGCCGATGAACACGCGACGACCGCGGAAACTGCTACCACAGGACTTCAAGACGGGTACATGATCATAGAGCACGCCCATCTTCGCCGCCGAGGCCGCTGACAGCTTTGTGCAGTTCCTGGACCGACGTCCTTTGTGCGCAAGCGTCGCACTGCCGCCCGCCAGCATGGACCCGCGTCGCAACCGAGGCCCAATCCTCGACCAGGGCAGTTCGCACGATCATGAAGAGGATTCCCCAGCCTATGCATTATGCTTCTCGGATCCACTCCTTAAATCTTCAGCCTGCGACGAGAACTGGGGAACAGGATTTCGAAACGGGGGAAGACGACAAGTGCGAGTTGCCGCCCGGAAAGCACCGGAGGCTCGTATCTTTCGAGCCCTCCCAAGCGGGACACGAGACCGTCGGCTGCCCTGAGTCGGAAGGCGAGATGGCCATCATTCTGATGCGTGCAAAGGGTATGCTGTTCCCCATGGCATTCAGATATGCATGCTGATCTACCCCAACAGTCCAACTTGCCAACAGACTGCTGGCCGCTACGTCTTGCGACTTCGCTAAAGAGCTCCAACAACTGCGGAAGGGCTTCAAAAACCAGGTCACTCCGGCGAAGCGCTGCATGGGCCGCAATTCCTGCCTGGAGGATGGAGGTATTGTGGGCGGCTTACGGCTGCGAAGCTATGACCTGATTTGGCCAGTCCTGAGCAAAGCTGCCGATCTAGGCGACGAACGACTCGACATCCGAACGGCGTCGGTTGCGGACCTCTCTGCATGCCTCGAGGGCATGCGGCGAAACGGAGTTCGCATAGAAATGCCCGACCTGGCAGAAGCAACGCAACCAGAGAGCACGCCGGCCCTGATGAGACCGCCCGAAGCGCCAGCCGAGACCGCGTCGCCGTCTCCCACAAAACGCCAGGCCCAACCAACAAGCCTCGTCGAGCCCCGAGCAAGCCGACTGAGCGATACCATAGTCAAGCTGCCGCCCACCTCGAGCCCCAAGGCTGCACCGTCGCCGACCAAAACAGCGTCGGCACCCTCTACCCCTTTCGCAGTCACACCAGCTCCGCGAAAGATTGTTACTACGTCTCCTTCTCTACGGTCAGCCGCCTCTACCAGCTTTGTGCGCGTGGAGATAGGTCAACGGGCATCTCCTGCCAGGCTTAGCAACGGACCTCCAGTCTTCAGTGCTTCGTTACACGATGAGTTCTCTTGGCCAAGCCTGCAGACCATGGAGGACTTGCCACCGCCGCAGCCGTCGCCAGCCAAGCTCTGCCGGCCAGTTGGCCCCCCTGCTTCCAAGGAGGTCCCAGCAGAGTCCTCGACGCCCCTTTCAAGAATGCCGTGCCGGCGAGGGTCCGACCTGGGACTGGTCAACGCCATCCCGCTCACTACGCCCCGCCTGCCGGCGTCGAGCTTTAGTGGCCTCGACGCCAAAAATTTTTCACCCTTCAACTTCGGGCCCGTCTCGCCGTCGTTCAACTCGCCGTCCTGGCTTGGCAGTTCGGTTGCCGTGCGTGGCTCAGGCCGCCGCGGCACTCGCCTGACCAAGTGCAACCGTAGGAAAAGCGAGCCGCTCATTCGATGCTGCTACAGAAGACAGGCTGCTGCTCGCCAGTCCCTCCCGCTACAAAGGCACTCTTTCACCGATGCGCCATCCCTGAATGAGGACGATGCCAACGCCGGTTCCGACACCGATGCCAGCCAGCGACAAGGCTTGGATACACCCGTAATGTCTCTCTCTCCCGACGTCACCTTGGCCGGAACCGCGACGCCGGCGATTTCCTGGGACAAAATGACTGGCCGCGCTCCCCACTCACCTGTTCTGCACAGTACACCCCCGACGAACATAGGGAGCGGCTCGAACAACGTGTTCAACGTCGACATGCGCCAGAACCTGGATATCTTCGGCGGATCGCAGGCCGCATCTCCCAAACGCTGGGATCTCGCCATCGAGCAGCCAGCTCGGATTGCGAAGGGATGCTGCGCCGGCGGAGCCACGGTCATGCTTACCCGGGAACCTGGAAGGCTCTTTGTCCGCTTCAAGCTGCCGGCCGAGAATGCCTCCGAGTTCCCGAAGAGCCAAGGTCCCGACAAGACTCGCCTCACGATTATGCCATCGCCGAGATCTTCCCCGTCCAGAACCACGTTCGAAGGCCGCTGGTTGTCAGCCGACGCTATTCCTTCTTCGCCGCAAAAGGCTCCTGAACGACTTTCGCCTGCCATGCCCGCAGCTTCAGACGAGACTATGATTGCCACCGACTCTGCATCCTCGCCGGCTGGCTGTCTATTGTCAGCGAACGAGACCGCCCATCCAGTCGTCGATGGCACTGACGAAAACGCTGATGAAGAACACTCAATGCCCATTCCGTGGCTCGGAATTCTTGGACAAAATGCATTCGGCAACGAAATTTGTCAATCGCAAGGCACCCCGCCAAGGGCAAACGATCAATCCGACGTCTGTGTGGCAAAACCTTCGTGGGCGCCGGACATGGAACACTTGGCGATCAATGGAAGCTCTGCACAGCAGCAGATGTCGACACCGAGGGCTGGTGCCGTTGAAGATTTCCCAACAGAGTCGCCAAACACTTCCCCGTCTTTTACCCCTGTCAACCATTCTACTCCGCGCAACCACTCCCCTCAACCAAGCTTACCGACGAGTCGACACATGCAGGATGCACCTGGGTCGGGTTATGGACTTGTGCAGCAGCACAGTTACGACAGTCCAGGCCGCGACTACATGCGAGACTTTATCAAACGTTCCAAACCTAAGCGGCTTTCAACTACAGAAACTGGCTCCCCCGTCGCTCCTCATGCGAAGCGCCAGCCTCTGGGGCCGAAGAGCCCAAACACTGAAAGTCCGCAAAAGGGAAAACGCAAGGCCGGTAGCGAGAAGCCGAATGCACAGTCTCCGGTTAAGCATGGAGATGCGCATGCGCCAAAGCGCTCCTGTCGGACCAGAAGAATAAACGCCCGAGTCCAGGCCGATGACGCCAAGCACGACCCCGACACGACGCAGCAAGTCGGGGTGGTGACGGGACAAGGCGCAACTCGCATCGCGAAGGACGCAGACGGCGACCGGGACGAAGAGGATATTGGAGACGTGCCGGCCACTCGGCGATCGTCGCGGCTGCGCATCCAGGAAAGGGCCGAGACCACAGCAAAGTCGTCCATTCCCACCGCAATCAAGCTCGGCGGCCTCATGGGGGCCAACCGTGGCACTGTGAAGTCAACTTCACGGACCCAGCAGCAAGACTTGACTTACCAGACGCGCGTGAACACTCGCAGGAATAAGGGGAATGCAGAATATCCCGCGCAGTTTCTGGCTAGGCAGTCTTCCGACGAGTTGGAAGTGATTAGTGATGAGGGTGAGACCGTCGGAGGAGCTGGGTCTTGTAACCAACGAAAGTGCGTTGGTTGGAAGGATCCCATCGAGGCGCACCAAGACGACAAGCCCAAGGGAGGCAGGCCCCCCAAGGGCCGGACCACTCAGAGCAATACCAACGCTGCGAAGGCGACAAAGGCATCAGAATTTGCGCAGAGGCAGCGAACCGCTAAGGTGGCGGCAACCCTCGGCATGTCTGCGAACGGAACTCCCGCCAAGGCAGGCCGAGTCACACGATCATCGGCGCGGATTCAAATGTAAACACGGCCCAGACAGTCAAGGGAGGAACGACTGAGTTGTCACGCGGGGGCACGAAAACACGGTACACTTTTGGTGCTATTTGGTGGCAGTTGGCCCAAAGTGTACCGTGTTTTCAAGCCCCCGCATGGTTGTGAAGGCATGACGATGTGGTTGACAGGGCGGAGATGAGACTGTGGATGAGTGGTCTGCATGTTCGGAGTTTACGGAGTACAGAGCTGCATGTTGGGGAGGAGCGATTATTTCTCATCACTCTGGACATTAACTTGAGAATCGGCGCTCGGGTAGACCGCTAGATACCACCGGATTTGCGTCTGAGCAAGGTCAGATTGATAATGTGTCAAGCCAACCCTCGGCAGTTGGATTTTGCGTATAGGAGCAATGTACTCCGCTTTGTGTCTGTTGCTTGGCTCCCGCAATGCTCGTGATGCCTCGGCGTACTCTGTCGTCCGCAGTCCCGGCTCGAACCCCCTGCGGGAACGGAGCGGCACGTCGGCCCTCGACGCCAACGGATCGTTCCGGGACCAGACAGTCCAGAGTCAGACAACGAAGACTGGAATGTGGCGGCGACTGCAACCCTGGCAAAGTGTAGTCCGTTCGGGCGTAGGCGTGCGCACGTACGGAGTTATTAGACAGCCCGCAGTCCATAGACAGGCATACAGGCTCATAAACAAAGCACCAAGGTGCCAAAAACAAAGCAATGAAGCGACTGCAAAAGCTTCCTAGCTGGCCGCCATGGCCGAACCGTTCCAACTTTCAATCGATTTTGACGCCCATGATTCGGAAGAATATTAAACTACCCTTACGAAATACTATTTAGGATTGCTTGGAGAGAGCTAAGCAATCTCGCTTAGATGCAAGTGGCAAGGTTGCGCTCTTTGATGAGAGCTAGACTTGGAGCCGAAAACTCGCGGCCTCATTTCTTGCAACCCGCTTGAAGTACCTCGCAAGCGCCTTGAGCGTGTTGGATAAAAGGGAGTCTGCAATCTGCCGCAATCCAGACTCCCCCTTTACATGTTCCACCTCGGGCAGGTAACCATACAGTCCGCCAGGGGCGCGACTGAAACATGGAGTCGCCTAGACACGATTGCCGAATTTAGATCGGAGCATCGGCTGGGGACCGCTAGTCTCCGAGAGCCGAAGACGAGTTGAAAATGAGAATGACGAGTTCTCCATGCCGGCAAGTTTGGTGGTCATTCAGATCCGCCCTCGAAACCAAGTATAAAGTGAACTCGCGGCCTGCGTCTAGCTTGCACGATCTGAAGCCATCGATACTCTACGAGACATCTCTGAGGCCAAACACAGAACCACTCAGCCCATCTAGTTCCAAAAGACTCTACAATCCTTGCCAATATGCGGTTCACTCTCACCATGGTCTTGATCGCCCTTCAGGGTACTGGAATCATGTCTGCCGTGATCGAGACGCCCTCGATCGAGGCGCAATGCGGCAAGCTTGGCGTCATGAAGATCGACAAGACCCTTAGCGATATTCAGTTCGACCCCACGGAGGTCCGTCTCTGCGACGACCACCCCTCTACCCTCGACGGCAATGTATTTGAACGCGCGTGCTACACTGCCAAGACTGTCGGATGCAGCGCAAATGGCTACTGCTTCAAGCAGTGCAACCCGACTATCGCTGGCGCTGGCCAGTGGTGCTGGACGGCGGCCAACAATGGCACTGGAGCCTGGCTCACTCGCACCAAGGATTCCGACTGCAACGTTAACGGAGTCTGCGGCGTGGGAACGGGCTGCGGTGCCTGCGGTGCAGCTGCTAAGTCTGCCACGACACTGGCGGCAAGGGACGAAACGTGTGGCTGAGCTGGAAGGGACCAGCACGAGGCAAGGCTTAGATTTATTCTTGTTCAATAGGTCAGTGCAGTGCGAGCTGTACTACCTCTATTTCGATGATGAAAAAAAGACCATTCTCACGGCAAGAAAACGAAGCCCACTTGAGATAATTCTAGTCCTTGTGAAGTGAGACGTGAAAAGGCCCCCGTAGCGTATAGGGTTTGAAATCACTTACTTTGTACTATATCATCTCGGAAAAAACACGGCGATATGGGTCGGTATCGCGTGGCGATGGTGAACTCTTGAAGCTTCCAGTCACACGGGCAAACAAGTTACTGACGCCGAAGGGCAATTCAAGAGCTTGTCAGCAGCTTGAATACACCTCCGGAGAACGGCACAGGAAGTATAAGGGCGTGGGATGTGGCCTTGTGCCAGTTCTGGCCTCGAATCGTGTGTGGGCTCGGGCCAAGCAGGTACTCACATGCTGTGGCAGAATCATAGAACGGAAGAGAAGCTACGGCCATCTAAAGAGTTTGGGAAGGACCAGCAGGAGCTCGAACCTTTGAGACTATGGTTTCAAAGGTGATCCCGGGGACCATTGGATCTCGACGTTGTATCTTCGATAGCTTTTCCTTGAACGTTTGCGCAGCGTAGAGCTTGGACACGTCAACATCAGTCCTGTGTTGATCACGAAATTTGGTTTGCTTCTACGTGGCTGGCAGTCTGGTCGTCTTAGTTAACATTTTGAATCGACATCGTCAACGATTGTGACAAACGTGGTATTACCTCAGGAGTCATGACACTGTTTCCGTTGTCAATACTTTGCGCCTGGTGTACGATTGGGCGGGCGGCGGCGAAGATATTCAATTGCTTATATAGTCTGTTGGGTCTTGCATCATGGCTTGGCGTACTCTGTTGGGGGTCTTGGTGCATGTTCTGAGTCGAAATAAACGAAAGCCATCAAATGTGGAAGAAGAACGTCAGGGGCACTGATGACGGGTATAACGAGGGCGTCTAGAACCCCTAGATCACCGTAGCCGGTCGTGCTCAAACAGCGTTCTGCTGTTCTTAGATGTTCTTTTATCCAAGTCCGCACCGACATCTCTGGAATTTCCTCCCGACACTTTTACAGATGGCGCTGGTTGTCTCTCATGGTCATTCTCCCTACGTACACGGTGTGCC
Organism: Tolypocladium pustulatum; assembly: GCA_024340155.1. NCBI lineage: Eukaryota > Fungi > Ascomycota > Sordariomycetes > Hypocreales > Ophiocordycipitaceae > Tolypocladium > Tolypocladium pustulatum. The sequence continues at coordinate 101,387 of JALHBY010000106.1, forward strand.
GAATACTCGGGCCGGGTCTTACTACTTACACCTTGTAGTTAAGGCGTTGGTGCAGACGGGGCCCGGGACTGGGAAAAAGATCCGACGGAATAAAAGGAAGGCAACGTCAGATGCAGTGATTATTCGCCAATAGATACAAGAGTTGCACCCAGATCACTTAGTTTAGATGGCTTCCCACCGTTGTGATCATGTTCATGGTGTTCATTACCATGACATGCATGAACTTTTCAGCCACAGAATCGACAGCTTGGTTGTTCCGTCCCATCTTCCAGGGACGGCAGCCGTCTCTCACTATCTGGCGGCTTTAATATACACGTTGTGATTACGTGCTTGGGCAGGCACAGCCTCTACGACTTACTCTACATTTCGTTGTGCTCAGCCTGTGACGGATACCCTTACTCGGTTGATAAATATATACCACTATGCGCGAGATATCGACGAATTCGATATTGTCGTGCGTAATCCTTTTGCGTGTGGCTTAGTGGTATAGTCGTCACACAGCCTTTGGTGTGTTTGATGAGCGCCCACAGGCATCATCAGGTCGCAGCGGAGCGATACGAGGAGATTCTCTCGGTCGGCAGAGGTTAAGCAGAGATCCCGGAAGCCATGGCTTCCGAAGAGGCACTTGGATCTACGAAGGTGATACCCTGAACAGAGAGCCCCGGGAGCGGATCGACGGTCGGTAAAGGACCGCAACGGGCAAACCCTTTCAACACCGCCTATGATGCAACACTGTGAAACGTGGTGGCAGTACTATTTTGCATCATCGCGCGGGCATCCCTCTATGATTACATCGCCACAGGGTCAAGCCAGATGAGGCTGACCACCAGAAAGCACGCCCTGAGTGTGTAGCCGATCGAAGGTGTGGCGGCGGGACCGTGTACGTGCATGAATGACATCATTGCGCTCGGTAGGAAGCGTCCCGTTTCGGACTCGGTGCGCTTGGACGTTGGTTTGTACCGGGAGATCCTCCAACGTTATCGGGATGCGGCTGCGACGGCGTCATGGGCGTCTGGCTCTCCTTTGGGCTGGCGCGAAAGCCGGTTTCCGATGATGGCGAGACGGCGTTGGACTCGACGCGCTTTCCGGGCTTTCATAGTTGTTGGCAATCACACCGGCTCCTTGCCTTGCCAACAGTGGCACCGCGCAGTCCATCGTAAGTACAGTATGTACAACCCCCTGGCATATCGCAAGTACATCATGACGGGTTGATCGGAACGTTGCTCCTTGGCGACCCCGCGATGATGGGGCAAAGGAACGGGCCCCTGCCTGCAGGTCATCTTGTTTGCCGGCCTGCCGGTGGCGGTGTCTCTACCTGATCTGAAACGGTCTCGCAGGTCTGCTTTGGCTTTTGCGCTCGGTGGCCGTGTCTAGAATGCCAAAGTCGTCACGGCTGGCGTGGCGCCAAGCATGACGGCGCAAGCAGGGAATTGTTCAGCCACCTCCGGGCGACGCCCCGATTCAGGAGCCACGGGGCCAAGAGGCTGTGGCGTGCTGAGACGAAGAATGGAATCCGGGACGCCGGCGTACCGTGTGCCACATCCGGAAGCGCACGGTATCTCAAAGGGATGCAGTGTCATCATCAATCTCAGTCGAGTGGCGATGTTCCAACGCCCAGGGTAGGCACGTAGGCATGTAGGGTCCGACTGACTGAGCTGCCTGCACGCGCGACGCTACGGGGACGGCACCCTTTTGTTGTCTGCCGTTGCATTCTGAACCTCTGCGTCTTGTATCAGACGCTCACGTGCCGCCGAGTCCATCATCACGGCCACTGGGCGCGCATGATGAGAAGGCTGGCGATGGACAGAGTTCATGTCGTGAAAGCGCCGGTTGGGGCGCCTATTCGACGTATTCATTTGCCCGCTCTCGTTTGTCCCCCTCGTGCTGCCGCCGACTCACAGTGGCCGCGACGAGCTGCCAAACTAGGAAGCTTGGAGAAAAACGTTACATGTGATGATGATTCGCCGTGCCACCACATATTCCGCAGTCCGCTACGAGGAAGCCAGATCCCCAAGTCGATATTGCCATTTCCTTTGCTGTGCTCGGCGATGCCTCGAAGCTTATCTTGTAATTACTCTACGGTCCCAGGGAGAATCAGGACGGGGAAGCGCCGGGGACGTTGGACGCCGGATCTGCACACGGCATTCCTCCTACAGTATTCCGTTCTTGTCCGTGCTCCTTTGGGACACAAAAAGGCGTCGAGCTGACGGCTGATGACCATCAACTACCAACTGCCTTGCCTGCAACGCTGTGCAACAGTGCCCCCGTCTACATACCTGCATCTCGTGACGAGGGGCCGACTCAGACAGCCGCTCCAGCCCAACCGAGCACACGGTATGTGCACCTGCTGCACCCTGACGGCGGGCGGCTTGCACATGGCACCGAGTTGGGCCAGCTGCCACTTCCAGCTGGACGGACGTCGCCCGCAATCTGATGCCGCCGCAACCTCCCCGCTCCCTCTCCCACGGGTGAGCGGGGCCTCGAGCACTGTCCCCTCAATACCCCATAGTCCCTTGCCACTGTGCACTTGCATGGTACCGAGCATGAAGAGTGGTTTCTTGAGATGGCATGCGATGCCTGTCCTGTAGATGAGGGGGCGCGTCCGGGCAACGGGCGCCATGAGCGCGAGCTGCCTTTGCCGATACCTTACGTCCACCTCTGGGGCCACGGCGATTGCGTAACGGCGAGCGCATTCCAAGCACAATATCGACACTCAGCCCTGTCAGCTGCCGGGGGCTGGAATCACTGTGAAGACGACTTGCAGCGAGGAGGCGGCAATCTTGATCGGGGCAACCCCGAACCTGCAGTGTGCTGAAAGGCATAGAGGCGTCATGGCCTCTGAGCCAAGAAAAGAAATTTGCCAAGCGGACACTCGTACATGCTCGTACCGATCCAAGCGGCGCCCAGGGTCCCCGCGGTCGGTAGTTCGTATCCGTACTGTACGGAGAACTCGCGAGGCGGCGCCGCCACCAGCCTCCGCCGACCCTCCACGAATGACCAACTTGTCGCCTCTTGCCGCCAGTGTTCCGACGTGTTGGTCGCCTTGCCGTGCATCATCAGTGGGTCGCTGGGGCGTTGTAACCGTCAGCTCGGGCTCGCATCCATCTCACTATTCCGGCTGGACCCGGTGCCACCGAACAAGCCTCCTCGCCCGGCTTCGGCCAGCCTTATTATGACTCGATCCCCGACGACATTTCGGCTCCGTGGGTATCCATGCAATAACCAGAGAAGAATCGTCTCGAGCGCCAGAAGAAGTCGATCACACGGATCTGGAATCCGACGATTACACAAGCCCACAACATCTTCCTCTTTACTTGCTCAGTTGGGGTCCGCAGTATCCCCTCTTGCAAGCAGACACGGCACATTCTCAACCACCGTCTCCGCTGAGCCACTACGCTGCAAACCGACAGCCTCTGCCTGCTCCATCAAACCAAGCAGGCACGAAGACTGAAGACTTCAGTGCTTCGAAACTGGCTGGCCAGACCACCCACGCTAAAGGCGGCAGCACATCCCGGGCCACAGCCACCGCATCCACCATGTCGCCAAAGTCCTCAGACGCGACCCATTACCTCGTTCCCGACCTCCGCGCTCTCGATCCTTCAGCGCGAGAGGTCGATCTCGATGCCTATGCTTGGGTTCAACCGACTGTCATCGAAGACGAAGACCTGACATTCGGGGGCAAGTCCCTGAGCGCTTGGTACGAGGAGGAGCGGCAGCGCCTCAGCAGCGACGATGGCCACGGCAACGACCAGCACGCCCATGGCGAGGAGCGCAGGGGCCGGGAACGCACAAGGAGACATTACAAGGGCAGCTCCAACAAGGGCCATCATCACAAGTGAGGCGGGTTGAATGCGCCGTTGCCCGACTTCCGCTTCCGCTCCCGCTCTCCCCCCCGAGCTGCCCGGCCTCGTCGTGATTCCTCGAGAATACATGTCGCCGGCCAAGCCTTTGTGCCCTCCTCTGTCGACATGCCTGCATCTTCGCGTTGGCGTCAAGCTTCGGCAATCGTCGTAGCCTACTTGACGACACAGTAGTGTCGTCGTCTTGCCCGGGTTCAATACGTCGTTCTCGTCACGACAACGATCGAGCTTCGCGGTTGACAGATCTCTCCACTTCCATTTTTTCCATTTGTGAATTCGACAAGGACTGCTGGCGGCACGCGCATACCTTGATGATTTGGCTCTGCCTTCACTCACGCGCGCATATTAGACAGGCGTTGTTCTCGCACTCTTTGAGGAGCTTTTGCCACCTTTTGTCTGCACGCTTCTTGTTTTCTGCATCTGGGCTGTTTGCATCCGGCATCCTACGCTGTTGCCGACTGGAGTTTAGGCTTTTTGGGATTTTTTCTACGTGATCATGATGAATGCCGGTCATGCATGCGGGCATGGCGATGATTTAGGAGCACACAGAGGGAGCGCGGGAGACGCTGGCAGCCCGAGGCGACGGACATGGCTCAGCTGAATGGCCAGAACACCATATCTTTTCATTAACAATACCTGCTACGGGTCGATGGTGTGAATTTCGCCGTGACGGATTTACATCAATGACGGTCATCTGTAATGATGCATGACTGACGCCTCCGGTCCGGGCTCCGCGGAGCTGAGGTGGCTGCTTCCGGCTGGTCCGCGGCGGGGGTGGGGCCGGGCGCCGTCACGAGTAACACTGTACTGTATCTATTTACTCGGGCGTTGCTCCGTCCCTCAAATGCTGGCGTAGGCTCCAACTTACATAGTGACAATAATGAAATACTCGCATTGCGCTTGTCTTCTATTCATACACCCCGTTGTTCTTTGTCTCAGCGGTTGCCACATGCAGTCATCATTCAGTATCATCAAATCTCAAGTGAACTGTGTCCGTGCCGGATCGAATAGCAGCGCCGGGTCCCTGCCCGCCGCTAACCTCCAGGCCAGACCAGTTTCATTTCTGTGCCTTGTTGTACAGTCGATGTCACGCCTTCACTCCCAGTCTTTGGCAACGAGCCACTGGTCCTCGAGCTTGAGTCTCGTGCCGGTGAGCAAGTCGCAGTCTCGGTGGCCCCATTTCCGGCGGTACACCTCGCGTCCCGCCTCGGTCAGCACGTCCATCGCCTCGGCGATTCCGCGAGACGGGTAGTAGAACGGCTCGCCTTTGCCACCCTGCTGACCTAGCTGCCACGTGTTGCGCCCCCTATCACCATGCTTGTAGCCGGTCATGTCGTTGGCGACCTCTTTGAGCTTCTCCCAGTACTCTGTGTCGCTACCGTTGCCGGCACGCACTTTCTTTGGCGCCTCTTCGCTTTCTCCGTCCTCCTCTTCCCTTTTGTTCTTGTCCTCGGGCTTTGGAGGGGGCGGGTTCGGATCGGTGAAGGCGGGCGCGACCTCGGGGTCGCGATAGAGAGCGCGCAGGTCATCCATGACTGTGCTTACATCGGCGATTATGCCAGCCTTGGCATCTTTTTGGGTCCAATTGTGCATGAGCAGGCGAGAATGCATGTCGCAATCGGTGATGTAGTACGGGATAAACGTATCCCAGCCCCCGACCTCCTCGTACGCCTCGCGGTTGACGAGCGTCAGATGGTCGTATGCGAAAAACTTGTCAGCCCAGCGCTCGTCGCTATGGATGGTGCGGTTCAGCTCCGTCAGGCAGAGCTCGTAGACAGTTTTGTAGCCCTTCTCGCCGGCCTTGGGAGTGACGCCGTCCTCGCCACCTTCGTAGGACAGCGCAAGGACGTCCATGTGTGACCAGAAGTAGAAGGGCCAGCTGTTGATGTTCGAAAGGTGGGTGTAGAAATTTTGCAGCTGGGCAAAGTTCATCAGTACTGGCGCCTGAACGACATTGACACCGAGCTTCTTGAGCTGCTCGTAACTCATGTAATAGGGGTTCTGTAACGACAGCTTGCCCTTGACGTTGGCTTGTTGGACGCCCGTGTTTTCGACGACGTATATCTGCTCAGGCGGCCAGCCGGCGGTGATGTAGGAGACTACCGCTTGCAGGAGAATGGGCCAAGCCCGGGTGAAGCCGATGAAGAGGGGAGGCGCGTATTCGATGCCGTAGTCCTTGTGGACATCTTTCTTGGGTCTATTCCACGCGGGTACTGGCGGGGGCGTGGCCCTCCTGAGCTCCGGGAAGGGGTCTTTGATGGGCGGGGGCTTCCATGTGGGCCCGGGGAGAAAGTTGAGCTGCGGTCGCGTGTCCTCTTTGTCGCCGTCGTCCTTCTTCTGGCCGCCATTGTGCACGACTTTGCCAATGTATTGCCTGGCAGTGGCCACGTCGGTTTCTCGGACGAAGAGTAGGATGAGAAGCAAGGAGATGATGGCTGCGAGGAGGAAGAGCCGGCGGCCTCGCACTGCGAACATGTTGATGTTTGGCAGAAGGGCAAAGTATGACCCTTTGTCGTACCCTCCCTCGATCGGTGTAAGAAGAGTCTCGTGTCTAGCTTATAGTGCGAGCTTGGATTCAGTCGACGGGGCAGATCCGACTGAGTTTGCCTCCGAAGAAGTCTCGATCGCGGTTGACGGTTGGACGGCCGGAGTCTTGTGCTCGACGTCGCAATATTGTGCCATCCAACGGTCAAACTCAAGCGAGCTGCTAGAGTCGAGTTAATAGTCGAAGGCTTGCATTAGGGCAACGTTGATTCGGGCTTGTCTCCGCGATGGTCGTCCTTTCGCAGAAAAGCATGCCCAACTGTCAACCCAAACTGGCGGCCTTGTCATGGTGAGAGGATTAGGATGCAGAGTAGAACAAGTCGGAGGATTACGACGACCGGCGGCGGCACAAAACCCGACTATATCCCGGTGCAACGAGGCATAAAGAGGGGCCCTGGAAGGATTGGTGCAAGAGTCATGTTCGATACGAGGAAAGGGTCGAAGCAGCATGGTCCCACCTGCTATCGAAGACGATAAGACGCACGGAGAATCTGCCATTGCCACGCCACACATGGCGATGAGAGAGAGCCACATGAATGCATCTACAAACGCGCCAACTTGGTACCTTAGGAGTCAATTCCATTGCCACGTTCGAGGCTCAAGCCTCTGATCCATGAGACCTGCAACAGTAAGCCGGTGCACAAAACGAGCACAAAGGCGGCCTACCTGCACATAACCTGTTTTCGCCGTGCCGGTGGTGCACCACGCTAGCAGGGGCCGCCGTTTTGGACTCCAGCCTTACGAGGATGGGGGTTTAATATGGAGTAACCTTGGGCAGAACCTCCGCTGTGGAGCGGTACAATCCTCCCATGCCAAGATCAGACGGGAAAGAAACAGGGAAGCTCGCCCCATTCTGCGGTATACGGAGTACAGAGGATGATGCACGAGGCGAGTGGCGCAGTTGCCGTCTCGAATGTACTTTTATACTATACAGCAATGTAGATGTATGTCCTTGCTTGGCCCAAGGAATAAAGGGTGGCTCAACTCGCCGCCCAGCGCCATCAGCCACCCCGGCGGGCCGGCTACTCGTACTCTTAACCACGCCGCTGCGTAATACCTGCGCTCCGTACGGCCGTGGCTGCGGCGTTCTTCCTACTTCGGGGCAGATGGATCCACGGCAGGGTTCACCAAGCTACCGAGAAATTGATCAGGAATAAGACAGACAGTCAAGTCCCGGATGCCGGGATGGCGGCAATGCGTCGTGTCCATGCCCTTTCGAGTATCGACTCCATCATGTCGCGTGCCTGGCCCCTTTTGGCTGCCTCTCTCCATCTCGCCGAGCTGCACTAGCCGCCCGAGGTCAGCGTCGATGTCGGTCAACTTGCGCCGCACTGAGCGACCCGGCACCCATGCCATCCTGCGCTTCCCAGATGCAAACAGCCGGCCCGTCACTCCATCTCGGCATCCCATCCGCTGGCATCTCCACACCTTCCGGCAGCCGAGCGCCGCGGCGTGGCTCCGAACGGGATTCCCGTCGTCTGGATCCCCCATGGATGGACCACGCATCTCCTCGACAACTTCGCACAGGCGTCCGCTATGTGTACTCGAGCTTCGCGCCTGCCAGCCCAGGCAGCGAGCAGAGAAGCCATCCCTCTCGCCTTTCTCTCGCGGGTTATACTGTCCGTCGGTGCCGGGATTGCGCCAGGCTACGTGCAACTTACGACCAGCCGGGCTAGTGAGAATACGGGCGGAGGACGGCAGCAAATCCACAAGCTACTTTACGAGTATGTACCGACAGCGTGACCGTTTATCGTGAGTGCAGGGAGAATGAATTTTGGTAGGCATGCTCGCCGGCACTTCCGGCAATGGCGTAGGGCTGGCGGTCTTGATCGCCCATGGCCTACCAGCCAGTAGGTCGGCAATCATTGGGTACTTCCAGGCTCTTAGACCCCTTTGCCTGAAGTTAATACCTTGCAAGCCCTGGGTTTTGCGCGCCTCTCTGAGCCATGCCGCCGTCCTTTGGGCGGGGCCACCCGCCTGTGCTGTCATGAGGTGATTGGTATGTAATAAATCGACTGCCGTGAATGTGACCGCTGTCTGCTCCCCCCTCCCGCTAGCCTCTCTGATGCCACCCAGCCAGCCTTGCCAGCCATCCAGCGTTGTTGACTTTTCACAGATGCTTGTCTTGCCGGTGAAGCGTGACTCATAAGACCCTGTCCCCATGCCGCGCATGAAGGTGCAGCAAGTGGGCGACCTTTGACTAGATGGCGATGCAGTCTGCGACCGTGGACTACGCCATCAAATGACGAGGAGGGCACGCCAAGTGTTAGTGTACGCATCATTGACAAGTTCACATGTGTTAGGAGTTGCTGCCGTCGCCGCCGAGTTCCGGCGGATTATGAGCAAGCTGCGACTCAAAAGCTCGGCGCCATAAAGGTGAGGGTGAGGTAACGTGCTATTTCTTCAGCATCTTAAAGCCGACGCCGTGACGCACACCCGTCCAAACGTCTGAGACAGCGGATCGACATCAGACGCAGACGAGGAATTCTTTGGGCCCAAGCTTAACATTCCTTGATGTGTCTGTCGTTGAAGATCTCATTTAAAAGGGTTGAACTACCCTTCTCTTCCTGGCTCGATTTGAGCACCTCCTGATCCAAGGTATCGCTTCACGTGCGAACAAACATTTTGTCGTCAATCATCAAGAGAAAGTTTATCGTGTCCAGATCGTGGTGATACAACGACGCAACATGCATCACCATCGAGTTCTACGCCGCCCGTACTCTTCCGCCTCCTTCACCGCCTCCATCGATTCATTGGGGTCACGAAAAGATCAGGATCAATGGCGCCCTCCGATGCGCTTCTTCGAGAATCGAAAGCGCATGAGCTGCGACAGGCAAAACAGTAGCGCGTCCACGTGGAGCCGCAGCTGCGAGGGTCTGAGCGCGCATGAGACTGGCGAGATTTGGAAGTGCATGCTGGAGCTGCAGCGGCGGTACAGCTGCTACAATTCGACGCGGATAGATCTGGCCTTGACTGCTGGTGAGGCCGGCCTTTATTTCATGCGTAAGTCCCCGGTCTCGGTTCCTGTGAGCGTCATTAGCTGTGCGAAGCTTCGAGCCTCTTTGGGCGGGTACACTAACATGTGTCGACTACCAGCCAACCCATTCATCATCGACACGCTCAACGACTCCGTAGTCGACCTCCCCGATGAGGGCTGGCAGATGCTCGACCGCTGCCTCCGGTCCAGTCCGACGCCGATGAAACAGAAACCGAAGCGCAAATTTTGGAGCAGGCACTGATCTCGGTACGCTTCGTGCGAGAACGACGACCACATGCCTATTGATATGGAGAGGCGACAGACAGTGCTTGTCAGGGCACGACAAAAATCCGCAACAATAAGAGCCGTTTGGGTCAACGCACTTGGGTCAGAAGCATGGATACAGAGCGCGTTAGGGTACTACAGGGAGGCATGCGCGGAGTTGGCAATTTGGACGGGATAGGTGGGCATTCTCTCCGTCTCCTTTACTTCTTGTTTAGTGTTGTATTGCCTTGCAAGGGCATACTTGATACCCCGTCACCTTGGACATGACATGGACTACGACGTCATCTCATAAGGCCTTCATATGTCTACTCAGCCTTCAAATAAAATGTCGTAAAGATGCATCGCTTGTCGTGCCGAATACTCGTTGCACGGCGCAGAGTCTTGGGCAACCCACGCAATATTCCACCCGGGCGTGCTCAGCGAAGTGTCGCACCGCTGGCGCATGTATTAAAGATGACAAGTCATGTTCTCGTAGTATCTCCGCTCAATCCATAACAGTCGCCCCCCAATCGTCTAATGTTGCCGTGTATCTTGCAAGTGCGCTTTCAAATAGACCAACCCATGCTCCTCTCTGGACCGCTCAGCATGCCTCCCACATCTGGCTGCCCATGGCAATGAGCCGGTTGAATAGCTCATCGCGTATCACGATGGCGGTGAGATGATACTCCTCAAGCTGCTTCGTCCTCACCACAAGTCCATCCACAACTTGCTTGTCCAGCGCCCATCCCACCATGATTTTGCTCTTCCACCCAAGCCCACCGACCTTCTTCAACTCATCAATGTCAGAGATGGATATAGTCCACGCAGGGTTCACGTCGTCGATGTTGGACGTCCAGCTCAGAGCCGGAGCTGTCGCGGTTGCCGTGACATACGCGAATCCCTTTTTGCCCTTATAACGAGCTGGAAACCGCACCGGACCGGCGGCGGTGTCCTCCTCGGGATTCTTGACAACGCCGCGACGATCCTTGGCATGGCTCGCTCCGGCTGCAGCCTTTGCTTTGTCTGCAGTGAGCGCAGTATGTATGCCGCCTTTTGCTGTGCTCTTGATGAGATTGAGGATGCGACGCGATTTCTTTGGCTGCTTTTTCGTGCCGTCATCAATGTTTTCTGGCTCGACAGCTGGCTCAATGGCTTCTTGGATCTCTCCATTCGAAGCTCCTGTCATCATGGTCAGCATTTTCATGCTCTTCGTTAGAACGCTGCCATCGATCAGACTAACCCAGATGATCCAGATCTTGGACGGCATTTCTGTCAGCCTGAACCGGTGGATGCATATCCGACTTGGGCGGTGGCGGAACCGGCGCCTTATTCTTCTCCCCAATACGAAGCAATGTGATCGTGAGCTGTGCGTTTGTCGGAACTCCTCTCAGGATCGAGTGTCGCAGCTCGACATACTTTTGCCACATGGGGTAACTGCTGTTGACGAGTGCGATGAGCGGCGTAAGCACAGGGTCGCCGAAAAACGCAAACCCAGCGGCAAACCCCAGCCCCTTTAACATCATGTAGGACGTGGTGAAGTATGAGCCGAGAAGCAGCGGCAAAAGGCAGGCCGCCAGGGTCAACCTAGGTTGGCGGCTCGGGAACGGGGGCGTTGGGCTAAGTGCATTGCCAAAGCGCTCCCACGTATCGACAAAATCGGCAATAAGATGCATCAGTGGCCTGGTTTGGTCCCAGACGGCCTGCGAGACAGGCTTTTTTGTCTTATCATGGATCGCGTTCGGGTCTTTTCCACCGGTTTTAGCCCTCGCATCGGTCACCTCCTCGGTCAGCTGCGTTGGGTCTGGAGCCACGTTGTCGTCATGGGGGTCGTCTGAAGATTGTTTGCCTGCACTTGTGCTCACCACAAGCTGGTAGCCGAGGCGTTGTGTCAGTCCAATCTTCTTCGAGACGCGAAAAGACAAGACCTTACTCCTGAACATACCGTCGCGATACTATTGACGAAGCTGTTTGCCTCTTGCTCGGCGCCTTCGCCTTCGTGTTTCTCTGGCGCTCCAGTGATCGTATCGCCCGACGCGAGGACGCCGGCCATTGGCTTTTGGACGCCGCCCGTCTTGGAGTCGATCAGGGCAGCCGGGGCGGGAGGAAAGCATATATCCCGAGAGGGACGATACAAGATTAGAATCATGAAAAATCCGATAATGGTCGGGAAAAGCAGATCCAGTAGCCAAGCGACGGTGTAGACTGCGAGGAAAACAGAGGTCCGGCGATACTCCCTCCAAGATCTAAGGCGAACAACGTGCTTCCAAAAAGAAAACAAAGATGTAACCACAGACACGTAGAGGCGCTCCAGGTGGGCTCGCATCTTCTCTGGGGTGAATTCCTCATCGTCTGCGATGTTCATATCCAGATTCGCAAGAGGCGGCTCGTCGATGCTCTTGACTTGGAAGATTTGCTTGTCGAACCGGCGCACCAGTGTCCACAACTCCTCGTTCCTTAGGCCGCCGACCACATATGGCGGCACTCGCTGCGCTTCCTCGTTCCATCCCAGGTTTCTGACCTCGATGTCGTCGTGATCAACTTGGCAAGCGCCTTGGTCTTCCGCCTCGGCGTCGAGACTCTCCTCGGCGAGGGCGTGGCTGGCCGTAGGTATCTCCTCTTCGTGCTGCTCCACGACTTCTGGCTCCGGATTCTCTACCATCCTGCCAGACAGGTCCAGCTCTGCTGTCTCTCGAGGAAGAATCGGTGCAGCCATGGTTGATCTCTGTCCCAAAGAGCACAGGGACTGTTCGGTTTGCAGGCACGGCTCGTCTTGAACCAGCCAGACCTGGTGGCACAATTGAATTCAATACCGCTCTGTACGGAGTACGTGCGGCTGTTGCCACAGACTTCGCCCTTGTGTTAGCCACCGACGTCAACTACAGTATTCTCGGCAAATCAGTCCCTCGGGCCTGGAACAGGAAGCAGGGCAGCCGGCGGCGTTGACGTCATAATAGCCCGGCTGTAGGGTAGCCAATCAGCGGTTTGCAACCATGGGCGCGCCACTTATCCTTTATATCCGCGCACTACGGACTACGTACGTGAAGATGAATTGACTCATTGAAGTAGGGCACGGGAAGGACTGAATTGAAGCCAACGCCGCGCACATATGCAGCCCTCCAAGCTGGAGAATCCGAGTGCATGGCAATCTAAACTCCGTGCGCGCCATGTGCCTAGGCAGAACCAACGCCAGCTCCGAATTAGGATAGCTAAGAACAAGACCCAAGAATAGGTGCTTGGCGTTACAAGGATTTATCTATAGTATTGACGCTTTGCATGGCGACCTTCGCTTCTGTGCGTGAGGGGCCCATGCTTACTGCTTGTTGCGTGGCAGGTGGTGTCTGGTACATGTAACATGATTGATGTAGCGTCCTATTTGGGCATTGAAATGCAAACAGTAAGTGCGGATGACATGGGCGACTAGGCCTTGGTGCTTGACCACCATTGAAGCGTCCAATAGCTGATCTCGTAATGACCCGACTCAGCGCAGTAGTCTACGCGGTCGCGTTAATCCAGTGTACCGTCCAAGTTCTGAAAGTGGTTGAGCATACCATGAACGGTGGCATAAGGCTGTCTAACGAGCTGCTTTGGTTCACGTCGGGTGGGTGCCATCCGCAACCATCACGAGCTGCTAAGTGTAGCGGACCTAAAACGTCGTGAACACCGTCAATCATGGGCTGTGACTAAGGCATTTGACTAGTGTCGGGCGTGGCATTGTGCTTCACTCTTTGTGTCAATTCGAGCGACTGAGTTACACCCTCCATCCATCTAGCAACAAATTTTCAGTCATTTGGCGAGGCCTGATCCTCCCAATCCACCCTGTCTCACATCCGACTTAGATTGGTGCGCAGTAATCCACCGGCAGCATTATTGAGAAGTCTTTCGAAGAGAAGAGGGGGGCGAGCTTGTCTTTGCAAAAGATGGCATATGGATACATGTAAAAGGGAGCCGCGGCCAACTGCTATCCAGCTTGGATGATCGCCGAATCGAGCATATTTGGAACTGAACGAGCATGCCCTCAGCCTGAGGCTGCTTCAAGATTGCCCATGCAAATCCCCGGGCTCCATCATGTCGCCTGCGCAAGATTTACGGCACCGTGAGCCTCTTCACAAAACCCCGAGAGCTGCGTGATAATGGGACCAGCGGTACGAGGGCCTAAGAGTAATACCATACCATCTTTGCGCCTGATTATTGGATGAAGTCTATTTCCCCGGCTGCGTAGGACGACATTGACCTGCTGCGCTGCTGCGATAACATACTGATGAGTGACGCTCTGGCCGATTGGACATGTCGGGACATTGGCTCATGGGAGACACTGATGCGGCATTGATGGTTGAAGTGATGGCAGTTGTTGCATCGGCAGGCATGTAAAGGATGGTAGGGACAACTCATACGGGGGCTTTGCGTTTTGTGATGTCGACGACTGAGCATTTGGCAGAGAAGATGTAGGTGAAGGAATTGCGAGGACAAGGTTTTTCGACTAGACACTGGTCCACGCAGATAGGAAAAGAAGCAAACGTCACGATTATGGGCATCCTATCTTGCATGTCGGTGCAGTCTACAAGATTATTGCTCTCGTGTGATGCTAACCCTTGACATCGTCCGCCTACGAACGGTCTGTCGTGCCATGTCACTTGTTGACCTTTGCTTACGAACTGAAGGCGCTTCAGTCGTTGGAAGCTATTAATGGCACCGCTGCATGGCCTCCGGCAAAGCCAGCCTGGTCGTCTTCCTCTTGACGCAAATGTTTCAGGCCTGCCGGGGACGAACACGCTGCTGAGTCCGTGTGCTGGCGCGGCCTCACCGCCGGCAACTCAGCCATAGCCCTCGCAATCCGACCTCTTGACAATAATGAAGAGTACCGGTCATGTTCGTGGTGATTTCTCCTCCTGGCTGGTCACTACTGGGCTGAATCCGGGCATCATGTGCTCAAGCCAGACTGGGCGCAATGGTAAGATGGCACAACGTTGTCGAACGGCAAGCTTCCACGTGTAAATGCTTGACTCCCAGTACTATCTAATAAGAGGAGCTCCCCAACAGCTCAGACGCTGGGACCGTTCGCGTCCGCGCCCAACTGTAGGGCTGGCAATCACTTCGAGCCCATCGCTTTCTCAGGTTAGCTGGCCTATCGTCCCCGCATGCAGGCCTTCCGTATCCCAGTTATTATCGTGGCATACTCTGAGCATTCTACGCATCCCGGGCGCCAGCTGAGCAACATGACACATCGCACCCCAGGGCTAAGTATGTAATCAAGATGAGATGTGCACGGCAAAGAGCCTTACCAGAGGGCCATGAACGAGCATGGACCGGCGTCTGCAGCCGGCAAATGGGGGGCCGCCACACGGCGCCAGCCACGACCTGCTGTGAACATGGGTTGCTGCGCCGAATGGGGACCATTACTCGTGGTCCTGCCAGAGACTTGATCGTGAGTGGGTTTGGCAGGGGATTCAGACCAAGCAGAGAATTCTACTTGCTCTAAAGAAGCTTTGAGCGTCGAGCGAATGGATACACGTTGCGTCGACCCAACTGGACTTTCGGCAACCACCAAGACACCCGGCAGCTTCATCCCCATCAACGAAAGTGCCCTCCGGCGGCTTGGCCCACATGCATGGACCTTGAGAGCCCCCGAGTACAATGGCGGGTCGCCATCAACTACTCGTACGTATCACAGGCTCGCCGGGAGATGTAAGCAAATACCTTGCCAGCAAATGCGCTGGGCAGGTGCTCACGGGTAAGCACTTCTGAGCAGAAGGCTGTCCAAAAACAGCCCGGGAGTATTGTACGGTAACCGGATCGCGTACAGGTAAGCTGCAGGTCAGCACAAAGGAACGCCAGCGCGAGGCGCTAGTATGCTGCCCGTCGTGGATGGAGCCTTTTTGGGCATGGTGGAGTCGAACCTGTCTGGTGGGCAGAGTGAAAGTTTTTCACGTTGGCAAAACGGAACAACCACAGTCCCGCCATAGCGGAACGGCTGGCTAACCAACTTCAAGCTGACTCATCAAACAAGGCTCCGGACCGTGGACTACTCATGCGTGCGTTGCGAGAAAAGAGGAATCTTCTGCCGACATGTGACGGCTGTACGTCGGTGGCTGTGTTTGTTCCGAGCCGTCCTCTTTGCCTCACATAACGTATGATGTCAGCAGCTGACGCCGCCTGCCTGCGCTCGATGGGACACACCGACGAAAGCCTAGGGGCTTTCCGCCTTGCTGGGGTTCTCAGGAGGGAATGGACGATGAGAGAAAGAGGCAATCTTTCTAATTTTCTTGCTGAGAAGAGTGACAAATTGCCATAATCGCCGTTGCTAACTGCAGCTTCCGCGATGCTTCAACTGCGATGGCAAACGGTGGACGTCCGCTCCATTCAACTCATCGCCAACCCTTGCGCATGGTCATAGTTATCCCGGCTGGCGAATCGCGCCGCCCGCCCGCCCCCTCCCTCTGAATAGCTAATGCAAGGTACGCATACGAAAATCCCTCGCCGCCATCAAAGTGGCTGCGCACTTTGAGTGGGTTCCTGGCGAGCCCGCGGGATGCCACTCAGCTCCGCAGGCTTATTCCGATCAGATCGTGAGATGTCACTCTGACCAACGAGCGTGGGTGCAGACCATTTTTTAGTCCGAACCCGACAGAAGTCGGAGCTTTCGCACGCTTTAGCGGGATGTCTCGTGCGCGGTCTTCGTTTTCGAGCCGCTGCGGCCGCAGTGTCCCAAGCATCCAAGGTCGAGAGGAGCAGATGCTCATGACACTCCTGCGCACCGGTCGGCGACTGGCGCACATGCTTGCAGCTCGTCAGCGATGAGACAAGCTGCACATGCGAATACCTGTATAGGGTGCAAGCTTGCGGGCGCCTTGGCATGCACATCTGTTCGCCGGGACGTTTGCCAACTCGGCCATCGGCCTTTTTGGATGGGCCACATCTTATCATGCATGGCATCGAGGCCGACTGTTGCTTATCCCGTCTTGCAGAATGCTCCTGCAGCGAAGAGCGGGGTCCAGGAAGCAAAGCAACCTCGATTTTAGTCAGTGATGTGCCTTTGCTGGTGGCCAATACTACCTCTATTGCCGCTCAAGCGAGCCAGGACAGAACGAGCTATCTACTAGCCTGAAGCTGGACTCGGTGTCGAACTGAGCCAAGGTGAAGTTGAAGGGCTTGATCTTGTTCTCATGCCGCAGGGCAGAATGGACCGCCTATTAGCAGGTCACGCGTGCTCCCGAATGTAAGCGGAGGTGGGTTTGTCTTGCCCGCCCCATGCAAAACTTGAAGATACGAGTACCTACTGGCGCCGCAAGATGGGACTTGTGGGAGGGGAGGTGCCTTGCCGCGATGCTGTCCCTGCAGGTCGCACTGCGCCGTAGACGCTGTCCCACCCGTCAGATTCCCACAGGAGCCGCCGGGCCCCATAATTACCACCCTAATGCTTGCGACAGTCGAGGTGAAGAATTCGTAATCGCTCCTTCAGTCATGCCACGACGGCAAGCTATCTGGCTCCTCGTGCTTCTGGCCGGATGTTTATCTCACGGACGGCCCGCACCCGTTCCTAGCCCAATCGACGCAGCTCGTGAGGTTGCGCCAACACTACACGAAGTCGTGTGTTAAGTTGCGTTGTGGTGCACCAGCCGCGGCACGCCCGGGGCCTCGCAAAGCTTGCAATGCGAAGCTAACGTACCGACGGGAGGGTTTGGCAGGGCTGCGGAACCGGCTAGAACCTTTGGGCCGGCTGACTAGAACTCTGCGGGAATAGATCAGCGCATCACTGAATGAACTGCGGACAGGGCCGGCCCCGAGCTGGTGTATTCACTGCAGCCAATACGAATGCCCGAGAAGATGGCGACTTACGTAGTACGAGTGGACTACGGACTACCGGTACAGACACCACGCCAATGTAAGTTGAGTAAGAGCCAGGCTGAGGCACGCAGGGCTAGCTCAAAGTCGGATGTGCTTGCTCAGACATCACCACCCGAAATGAGAAGATGAAGATTGCCAACACCCGACGTCTCGAGGGCCAAGGCATTCGCTGGCCAAGAGCCTTTCGATGCCGGGGCGCGGCCGCCTGCGCGGCTGGGGCGGCGTCTCGGCGGGGACCGAAGAAGGCACCTTGAGAGCTCAACTGGAGCCTGAAGTGAGGCGGGCGGCTTTGGGCCTACGAGTGGTAGTGAGGCCTGAGTACAAAAGGCAAAAGTCGACGATAGGTGTGACTCGAACTCGACAATATCTAACAGCCCGCGTCCCCAAGGCCCAAACCAATCGGGGCTAGTTTCGTCGAGCTGTCTGGTGGCTGCTGAAGGTGTTTGCCCGCGCAGCAAGCCACACTTGATCAGTGCCTTCGTCACAAATCTTAAGCTTGAATCGCAGCGCAGAAGAACTGCAAGCCAGAAAGCGTCGTGCTTGCATTAGACAGCACGCAAGGATGGTGCGACGGCCGCAAAGGGGCTGTCCACGACAGTCCAGTTGGATAGTCGTTAGCTCTGCCGTGATTCCTGGCAACATGTTTAGGCCGTTTTACTGCATGGTGAGCAGACCTTGACATTGGTGTAAGTGGAAGGCGAAATTTCTCGGGGCACTGGCACGGCGGCCGACAAGGGTTCTGGCCAATTGCCCAAGCTGGGGGAACCATTGAAATCTCAACAAACCATTGGTAGAAGGCTCCGCCTGTCGCAGTCTCTCGGGCGGCAATGCACGAATCGCCCCGCTTACTACGAAGACAGTCCTGATTCCAAGACGAGCGTCTGTGCAAAGTCTGGGACGATTGGCATTAGCCGGGGAAGCCAGGGGTCGGTGAGTTCTGGCTGGGGGAATGGAACCAGGACCGAGCGTTCCGGGAATGACGAAACAAGTCCATTCGTTTCTGCTGGGTGTACTCCGTACGGACTAGGTGGAATCACGAGGCAATCGAGTAAACAAATATGGGGATGTGTAGAAGATGCGAGGAGAAGAAACAAGAAACACTGGGGTCTGGGGCAACCCACTCCATAATATTGGAGAGGGAATGCGACTGGTCCCAATCGATGTGGCGTTGGCGAGAAGCATCAGTCCGTACCCGTAGTCAAAGAAGTCTTGGTACAGGATGGTGACGCCTGCAGACGACTTTCCTCGACATTGCCATTTCTCTTGACCAGGCACCAGTGTACGATACGTACTCGGTACTCGTAGGCAAACCCGAGCCTTGCGCACATCGGCAGGACATGGCATGACGTGATATTCAGTCCAAAGACGGGGAGGTCAGCACTTGCTTGCCGAGCTTCTCCGTTGCGGTGGTTCCTGCTATGCCTGCTCGGAACCCTCCGGTCATGGGTGTCGCTTGGTTGCTGCGCAGCGGCTTTCCAAACAGCTCCCTGGGCTATGAATAGAGTGGCGAGGCGTATTGGGGCTCTCCACGCTACACAACGCGCTGCCGGTTGTGTCGGAGGGCTTCGGCGGAGCAAAGACGGTAGGAGATTCCAACAGCGCGCGCGAGTAAGGCGTTGGAACAATTGATGGCCAGTGCTCGGGGCAGAGAGCAGAGGCACACGGGCGGGTGCAGAGCGTGGCCTGTGGGGGCCGCTGTTCCTCCTTTGTCTTTAGTCTCCGACGCCATCTTCGCGCGCATCGGATCGGTATCCTAGACATGACAGAACCCGGGGCTTCCTGAGCGGGTGCTCGCCCGCGATACCATGGCGGCTAGGCCGACGTCGAGTCGTGCCTCCGTCCGCCCAAAACAGCAGGAGGTCGACGTGGTGCGGCGGCCGTTTGTCATGGACGTATCGTTTGTCGCCGCTTTTTGAAACCAGAAGGGAAGGCGAGCACAGACCGAGACCAGACGCGCGGTAGCCAACCAGCAGCGCCGAGCATGACTGGAGGCTTCGCGGAGCATCGCAAGGATACCTACCAGGGCCACGGCTCACGGATGTGGATAGCTCCGTTGCAGGGCAAAGCTTGTCTTGTTGGCTACCGGTGCGGGCCCCCCCAGCTTGCATGTTGGCCGACGAGCAGCTACGAGCGCAGAGGACGACGAAGACCTGCTCGTGGTAATTACTGTACGCACGCGGCAGCGTCTTTTGGCTTGAGCTCTCTGCCGCTCGCCTGTCCATCAGTTTACCTTGGTATCCGCCTCCCTTTGCATAATGCGACTGGACCTCGGCTGGCCAGCCTGGGGTCCTGTTGGCACCAGGGAATCGCCCAGAGCCACGACTTGAGCCTGAGAATTACGAGCTTCCTCCCGTCATCTTGGCCCTTATCTGCTGCTACGTGCTACTGTAGACCAAGGGTCAGTTACCCACCGAGCACGCAACGTCGACGGCTTGCCCGCTGCAGGCCGCTGCTTCTGCTACCATCACGATGCCCCGTGAACCGCCGGTTGACACCCGCCACTGGGCGATACTACCGGGCTGCACAAACGGATCGAGAAGGACAAACACCACCAGTCGGCAGAGAGCCGCAGGCATCCAGGTCCACCCACCACACATGCAGAGGGCTCGTAATCATCCATCACCTCAACCAAGCCAACCTAGGTAGCAAAGCACAGAGACACCACCACGTCAGGCGCTCAAGCCTCGGCCTCAACAAGGCCTCACTCACGTGCAGTGCGTCGTCGAGCGGCCCACCCACCTGTCTGTCACCTGCGGCCGCATCGATCGAGCTACGATACGTAGCTACCCGACGCAGGCGCAGAAGTGTGTCGACTCGCCAAAGGCGCCTCTTGAGTGGCTGGCGAGCAGCTGCAACCGCGCCAGAAGGTTCGTCAGGCACGCTGGGCAACCCGCCTGTCAGTTGTCAACGCCCAACCTTCCGTTGAGTTCCCGCTGCACGTCGCGCTGGACTGCAGCCACACGTGGACCCTCTTACCGCCTGGGACGACTTGGCTATCGCATGCGACATACCTTTAGGTCGGTGCTCGTAGGCAGCATCCACGTAGACGAACCTGGCCTATGGGCGCGCACGCCCGCACCTCCATCCGCCAGGTGCCAGGATCCCCAGCCCGCCATGCGAAGGTTATAAGACGGTGTCCTGCAACTGCTGGGCGATTCCGTGAACCCCCGCCGCTCTGCCGTTGTTACCGTTGTGTAGGTCGTTCGTTCGTTCGCAGCAACCAGGCCAGGCCAGGCCAGGGCAGGCAAGAAACCTCCACTTTCTTTACCGACGCGGGCAAGACAGCCCACTCAAGATTTGCTAGGGCGCGTTGTCTTAGTCGGGCGGGCCACCCAAAGCTGCGCCCACCATCCCCCCCAAACCCCCCCCCCCCCCTTGCACCGACGCGAGTCGCCAGCGTGTTTGCGCGCCCAGGGAGGTAC
>JALHBY010000108.1:0-106136 GCA_024340155.1 Tolypocladium pustulatum
GGGGGGGGGGGGGGGGGGGGGGGGGGGCGGTTTTTCTTTCCACCGCATGCCAGGCTGATCAAACACTCCAATCGTGCCAGTGGTCTTTCTAAGGGCAATATGCCATAGGGATATTATTCACTTCCGCTGCGGCTGGGAGTCAGCCGCCGAGTCTCATGATGCAATATGCTTACTTCGATCGCCGTCCGCGGAGAACTGATGCGTACGAGTATGGTTGATTGGTTGGCGGCCATTGTCCACCCAGAATTGCACCCGATGCGGAGTGACGTTGACGGCAGTACTGGTGCTCGGCCATATTGCCATGTCGATGCCTGCCTCGAGATATGCACGAGCCCTTTTCATTCGCACCCGCAGCTGCTTGTCCTCTGGCCGTAGCACACGCGGCGCAGAGGGTGTCCCTCAGCGTTGGCACGCTCTCTGGGCAGCTTCCAATTACGGCATCGCACTGGCAAACCGGCTGGCGGCGAGGCTCGGGCAGCCCAGTGCGGCTCAGCTTCTCCACCGAGCAGTGGCACCAGTTGGTCCCCAGTTTGGTGTTGTCGAGCGCCATGGCGGAGCACACAGCCGGCGTGTCCGTACTTGGCGAGACATCGCCAAGTCCAGCGAGACCATCGTCATCCCGTCGGCTTGGGAGCAGAGCGTGAGTGAAGAAGTGAGTATTATGTTGACGTGTCGTTGAATGCAAGGCTGCAAGCAACTCCAGACGCGCCGAAACTGCGTCACGCGGCCAGGGCCCTGGCTGGTTGCTGGCTTGGTGAGCTTGCCAGGCTTGCAAGGATTTTGCCTCTCCACTACGCGCGCCGACAGCGTGCCCCTCCCCGGTCTGCCACTCCGCACTCTGCCCGGCCGTTGCAACTTTAAAGACCTCCCGGACAGCGGGGATGCAGCGAGCGAAGACAACCTTGCGTGTCTGTCCAGGGCCATGTGGAACAGGGCGCTTGAACCCATTCAACGCAGCAATGTGTTGCAGTCAGCCCTATGGGCCGCATCTCGTCAACACGACCCTGTCAGTGACCAGACTGTTGGGCAGCTGCTTCTGCGAAGCTCCGCCGTGGGCAGAGGTTACCAGGCAGATGTCGTAAAAAGACGAACAAGAGAAGGGTGCTGAAGGTACATGCGAGGTACGTGTGATCCAAACATTGCGACCAAGCGCGGAACCCACTCATGTTCCCCATCCTTTGAGGTTGGGGCGCAGGCGCTTGCCTTGTCGATCGGCGCAGTATGATTTCCTCGTAAGGGACATTCTGTGTCTTCGCCCGCTTGATCATACGAGTAGAGAAGCGGGAGCCGAGAGCGCGACGTACAGTAGACGTTCGCGCGATGCCCGCTACCCTGCACCACGAGCTGGCTCCGCGGGGCAAAGAGGCTTCTCCAGGCACCAGTAGGACAAGGTGGGGTGGGCGCAGAGCTGGTTCGTCCTAGCGCGGACCGGTGCGTCGGTGGCTCAGTGCCTGGCCCCAGCGGCGGCCCATTCCAGGCCACGCACTCCACGTGCGTGGTGTGCTAGTGCCCTGAATCGGCGTCACTCCCCAGCGACCTCCTTTGCCCAAAGCGAGCCAGGCGATGGAGCCAGGCCCCCCCTGTTGCCGAATCCTTGGAGAACTCAAAGTTGGGCTGCGACGACCGGAGGACGATATCAGATCGGATTGAAGGCGGCGATGAGAAGGGAGCAGTTGGTCGACCCCAGATACGCGTAGGAGCTTCCAGAGGCAGAAGCAACACGAACCACCCACCTGCTGCCTTGGCGGGAGTGAGGCAGCCATCGCACCTCGCTCGAAGGACCTCTGGGTCTGGGGTACGTACCGACTCGCGCTGAAGAGATGCCCGCAGGGTGAATTGCTTTGCTCCATCGTCGGTGGGAGGCATGGGAGGGAGCAGGAGCGCCGTCAGCGGTGCGGGTCCTGCGCCTAACTTTGCAAATCTCCTTTGCTCCTCTGGGCTGGGGCCGCGATCATGTCGACCAAAGCAGAGAAAATTTTGCAGCTCATTTCTGAGTCGGAACCAAAGGACCTGCCAATCCAGTCCCCGGCGCGTGTACGAGTGCCCGTAGCCTTGGCTTTCATCACCATCGTTAGAACAAGTTCCCCTCCACTGTTCTCCTTACGCACGTCACGTCTCTCTTCGAACCTTTCTGCTCCAAGCTCCCACCCGCCCACCCAGAGTCCAACGTCTCGCGCCACCCGCGCCACCAGCCGACGTCCCTGTAACGGCAGTCCTGTTCGCCTGTGTCTCGGACTCGAGCTGCTGCTAAGAATAAGATTGTCCACTCACGGGAACCGCAGGCGTTCCAGCTCGGCTCTTCTGTACGTGTTCCACCTGTCTGTCTCGCGCCAACTTGTTGGTCTCTGGTGGCAAGACCCAGTGGCTTCTCCGGGCCAGGCTATCCCGACTCGAGTCCATTCATCCCTGCATTTTCTTCTGCTGCACTTCTCTTCCGTCTTCCCTCCCACATGCGAACAGACGGTCATCGCGAGGCTGCCACGCTGGAAGAACGTGCCTGATAGTGTGGCCAAGGCTCCGACTTCGACAACTGCTACCCCGTACCCCTGCACACGCGTCTTGTCAGAACCCAACCTGCGCGCGGGCTGCCGCTTGACCCCAGCCTGTTCGACGAGGGCCGACCCTGCAGAAAACCTGCGCATCATCACCCTTTGCTCCTTCGCCGACAACATAGCTGCACTGCTTCTGCGCGGCCGTTTGACACGACTCCGGCAAGCTGAGCGCCTTCAAACGCATTCATCCGACACTGCGGAGTGACATTTACGCGCTGCCTCCTTCAAAGACCGCCGACTGGTCGTCACTCGTCGTACGGCGCCATCTCCAGTCCCAACGCTCAAACGAGCGCGCAATTCTGAGTATCGATCGCGCGAAATCGCACTCTCGAGGCCGTTGCACGACACTGCATCTCGCGCACCCGCGCCGCCAGACAGATCGACATCTTGCTGAGACGACGCTTCAATTTTGAGCGCGTACGCCCAAGCATAGAGATCAGCAGCTGCTACCATCTCGATCGCGCCTCTCCAGCGCAAAGCCCCCCAAACCGAGGTGTGCACTCACAATGCGTTATCCTACGCCATCATTCAGGGTTTAGTGCTGACCAAACGCCGCCGACAGCCCCCTAACGCTCGCCGTCTCCACCATCCCAAATCGGAGGAACGTGGTACCTGACGGTCCTTGGATTCAGTCCAACGTTCAGGTACGTACCCAGAGGCGACACCAACTGCCTTTCGTGTTCGATCTTTCATTTCTTGATGTACGGCTTGCTTTACGACGGGAGCAAGATCATCTCTATCGAATCTATGCCCAAACTCATCTTCGAACTTTGCTCTCTTTTTATATCTGGGTTCCCCCCCCAACTTCCTTCACGTGTGCTTGCGTGCGTTCACACACCCCTGGGCCTGTCCTCGGCGTCGGAGCCCACATGCCGAGCCTTCGGAACCGCGTCCCGTCGACAAGGCTAGAAAGGGGGCAGCAAGAGTCTGGGGGCCTGCCTTGTCGCCAAGCGTCGGCGTGGGTGCTGCATGCACCTGGTCAATAACTTCTGCCAGGCCTAAAGGGCACGCGCAGGGCGGCCCTTGTCAGATCAACTACCGCAGCCCATTTGCTTCAATCACTCTCACCTTGATGTCCGTCATCCGAAGAGAACAGCATAGAACTGACTTGGTTGACCTCAGAGTTTCAACGCCTTCGACCAAGCCTATTGCTTGGGTATTGTGCGAGCATTGCTTTTAATCATCTAAATCGAACTGAGGTATGCATCATCCAATCTTTACGCTGGCGGAGGAGTACTGAATACTCACTTGTCTGGTAATGAGCAACCTGCAAGAACTAACTCTCTCCTCCCAGATTACACCGCGCCAGACAGCGCTATATCTGCGAGGTGTGTCCGATCACGCCTCTACGCTCTCTATTTACGCTTCTCCGCCTCCGTGGTTCAGACACTGTCTGCGGCTGAAGTGCCACTCACAGCGGTGCTGACTACATCACAAGCCAGTGTGTTGTATTTGCGAAGTCCGTCCGTGACCGAGGTTGAGGAACATCACTCAGCCCTCTCAGTTTCAGGAGCGCGGACCTCGCCAAGGTTGAGATCAACCCGCGCATGTGCAGGTACGTTCGAAGTTCGACTCTCTGGTTGCTCGCAGACGCAAATGTCGACACTGGTATTTCTTCCTACCGTTCCGGTGGCGTGCGCGTGTTCCGACTTGACGAGGCTCTCGGTCGCTTTCGGTTGATCGCGAAGTTGCCGTGCGTAGCACGCAGACTGTGCTGGCTTCAATCACCGCATGAAGATCTTCTTCCGTCTGAAATTAGTTTGAACTACAGCTGACCATGGCTCCGTCCAGGAAACAACTCCACTTGGCCTATTCTCAGGCTTGAGGGTCTTTTCTTTGACCGTTCACGCACTTCAGCGAAGGGAAGCATTTGAAAATCCCAAAAGTCAACATCGAGCGGCTTAAGAGGTAAATGCGCACCCACCCGCCTTGTCGACAGCTCGAGCACAAGCGAGCAATCTGGGCGGACGAGGGCTAACGTGTAAGTCACAGCACTGCCATCTGCCCGCCGTTTCCAATGACTGCAACGATGGCCACAAACCGGCAGGTACGCGGCCACTTCAAAGAAGAGCCCGCCTCTGATCCCGTGAGTTTATTCTTCCTCTGTGTACGACCTCTCAGATGCAGCTGCCGAGTGGCTTGCTGTGACCTAGAACTACCCATCCACTGAACCACAACAATCGCATTGTTCCTCTGTTTGGTGTTTCCAATTTCCTCGCTCGAAGGTCTACATCCACCCTCATCCGCACTGCTCAAGTGGCATGCAGAGGTACACCTGGGTTGAGTTGCCCACGAATGCAGCCTCGAGCGCGCAGTACCTGCAGGCCCAGCAGGCCTGTCGCAAGCTTGACCGGGTCAAGACGGCGGTGGGTTTAGCAGGGTATCTCCTGTTTCACCACAGACTAGGGTGCCCGCATACGACAGGGGGGTGGGTCGTCCCGGCGTGGTACCATGGAGCCGACATCCAGAGTGGGAGGACTGTGTCGGAGGGCTGCAGCCTTCGCGTCAGCTCTCGTCATTTGTTCACACGTCAGTGTACGACGAAGCAGCCGTCCGTCGGCCCGCACACGCCTCGCCATTCGGCAGCGCGCCAGCTGGCAAGTGGTGAGCCGAGCACGGCGCAAGCAGGAAAGAAACCGCCGGGCGCAGCCCAAGCTCCAACGACCGCCAGCGCGGTTGCGAGGCTGTCAAAAATTGAGTTCCATCAACGTCGGCTCAATAGTGCGCCTGCAGCAGCAGGCTACAGTGGGCCGCAACCACAATTCACACCGCGATACTGAATGGGGTGTGTTCCGGCACACGCGCCTATTCCGCTCCACTGGAGAGAGACGTCGAAGCGACATGGGGAGAGACCAGAGCTGGTGGAGATTGGCGAACGTCTACCCAGCGCGCTACCTCCCCGCGAACCAGCCAGTCGCAGGGCGATGCTGTACCCCAGTGGGGCCATCGGACAATGGCGGTGGCTGTCGAAGACCGCGAGCCAGGGCCGAGACGACCGCCGACAGCGTGATTCATGCCTGTCTTGCCAGCTGTGGCTTGGCGCCAGTCGCAACACAAGGTCCTCGTCGAGCCGAGCGGTTGGAAGGCGGGCGGACAAGTGTTGTGACCGCCGGCGACCAGATGGCCGACGAGCTTCTGCAAAGGAGGGGAAGCTTGGAGAGCGCGAGCAAAACTGTCCCGTGGGGTGCGTGGGGAACAGCCACTGCTGGCGAGAAGTAGCTCAGACTCGGCGCCAGCCGTTTGGCCAGCACCAGAGTCAGGTCCGGTACCTCGCCGCCACCGTTGCGCACTTCCGCTGAAGCCACTGCCCGCGCCGCCTCTTGCCCTGGCCAAACTCTCATCGACGTGCCGTTGCGAGCGACCACTTTGTTGCAGACAAGGGGGGACGCCAGCGGGACCTATTCCATGGCTGCCTCTGGGGGCCGTGGGAGTGAGGAGGGCCGGAGACCTGGCAATTGGCCAAGGTGCCTTGGCTTGCTTGCCGCTGCGATTGCCTCTGCTCGACAGCCATGCACACCGCTTGTGGCCCAACGACGAGCAAGCAGACTCCCCAATCCCGGGCGAATCCTGGTCCGCGGGCTAGGCCCGGCTCTCGAGTGCCCCATTGGGCAGCTGCCCTCAGGGATAGCGCTTCCTGGCTCCCCGGTCGACTTGGTCCATTGGTTGTTTAATCAAAAGGCTCCGGACCCTTGTCAGCTTCTTCCATGCGCTGGCCTCCCCCCGGTCTCTTGTCCCAGCCTACCACCCTCCAAGAACCCCCGTCGCTCCCCGAGCTCCCAACGCACCCCACCCCCTTGTCGTCGAGTTGCCCAAGTCAGAAAGACACATGGAGCCAGCTCGGCTTGCTCGATCTCCCGAGTCTTGCTGCGCTGAGCTTCTTCACACGGTCCCTCAATCTTCACCGACGGCACAGGCTCCAACTCGGCCTCGAGAAGTCCTTGCTTGCATCTTCGCGTCTTATACCTGCCGTCCGTCTCTCTGCCGTCACCTTTGGACGGCTTGGCATAGGATTTCGGGACCAAAGACGCGCACCCCAGGGACTCGCAACCATTCATCCCCACACATCTTTTACAGTGCAGTACATACATTGTCAGCCCATTGCATACCCACTTGGGATCCCACTTGCTCCCATCCCCATAGCCTTGGTTCAAATATTACTTGTTCCCCTGCTGTTCTTCATCTGCGCCACCACCCCGTTGTCTTCCGCCTGCTACCACAACGGCGTACTCCTCTCATTATCTCCCTGGCCGCGGGTTGTCTCGTCGTACCTGACCACGAGGTTTCGGCCTGAACTGATACGCACTCACGAGCTCTTCCTCGCCTCCTGTTCGACTCTCGTGTCCGCGGTACATACTCCCCCCCCACATCCTTCTTTTCTTCCAGGGCTGGCTCTCTCTCGCTGTAGTCAGCAAGGTTGTTTTCCCAGCGAGGTTGTTCTGGGCCTAGCACGCCTCACCCGCGCAATCCCAGTTCTCGCCAGGGGACGCCGGCCCACTCCACCAAAGCTCCCCCAGACCTTGATACGGTCCAGGGGGGCCAAATAAAACATCAACGCGTCCTACCTCGCCTTTGTTTCTTTGAACTGTTGAAGCCCTTCTCCCATGTCGATGTCTTACTGATGCGTCCCGTCTCTATGCAGCATCATACCCACCACCAGCAACAGGGTCCTCCGCCTTCGCAGCACCTTCACCATTCCCGACCGCCGAGCATCGTCCACCAGCACCAGCAGCAGCAGCACCATCCGCAGGGCCACCCCCAGCACCAGCACCAGCACCAGCACCAGCAGCAGCACCAACAGCACCAGCAGCAACCACAACATCAACAACATCAACAGCAGCCTCAACCGCCCCAGGCGCAGCACCATCAGAGCGCGTACTCGTCGACCCACTCCCTCCCACAAGGTTATCAGGCCGGCAACCAAGGAGCAACCTCCCAAGACAACCTGGGATATTATAGCCACCCGAGTCCCTACAGCACGCCAGGTGCGAACAGCGGATATACGTCCGCCGGTAAGCTCAACCTCACAGGCCTTGACCTTGATCTCTGTTGGACGTGACGTGCGTGATGCTGACTTCTGTTCTCTAGCAGACACATCCGACATGATGGCCGCGGCACAAATGCCACGACCCCCCTATCCTCCGATGTCATACCACACGCCGCAGTCGAATTCGCCTGCCTCGGTCGCATCCCCTTCTCAGCATGATCAGCACAGGAGCATATACGGCCAGCCGCCGTCGCAACATCTTCAGCAGTCCATGTACTACCAGCCGCAACCGCACTACCAGTCCATGCCGCCTCATCCTACGGCGTCACCGTACGCACAGCATGCGCACCACCCGCAGCAGTCCATGACCTCCCAGCCCATGATGATGTCGCATACAGCGCCACAAAACCAGATGGCACAGCACGCAGCGCAACACGCCCAGGCAGGTATGACGGGTAGCCCGCGGCCCAAGATGGAGCCCCAAGTTCCCGTCCAGCTTCAGAAGCAGGCCCAAACGTCCCCGATGCCACAAGCACAGCACCAGCAGGCTCCTCCTCAGCTTCAGAGTCCTGGCAATCAGGCCGCGGGCGTAAACCCCAACGCTGCTCCAGGGCCCATTCCGGCGACAACTCCTCTCGTGGTCAGACAAGACGGCAACGGCGTGCAATGGATTGCGTTTGAATACTCTCGGGATCGAGTCAAGATGGAGTACACCATTCGCTGCGACGTGGAATCCGTGAACACCGATGAGCTCTCGCCTGAATTCAAGCAGGAGAACTGCGTCTATCCCCGAGCATGCTGTCCGAAGGACCAGTACCGCGGCAACCGCCTGATGTACGAAACGGACTGCAACCGGGTGGGATGGGCATTGGCGCAGCTTAACCCGCCTCTGCGCGGCAAGCGAGGCCTGATCCAGAGAGCTGTGGACAGCTGGCGCAACAGCAATCAGGATCCCCGACTTAGAAGCCGACGAGTGCGCCGCATGGCTAAGATGAGTACCCGAAAGCAGGGTCAGGGAACGCCGACACCGCACCCTGGCGCCGCTCACATGCCGGGGCCCAGCGGGCCACCAGGGATGCCGACCGCTCCCGCCATGGGCCCCGGCGGTGCGCCTACCATGGGCAAGCCAGGGCTGAGCAATATGGGACAGCCGATGCACCATCATGCCGGGGGCCATCCTGACGCCGGCGCCCCAGGTGGAGGAGACGAAGTTGGTATGTTCCACCAGATGTGATTTGAGCCTTGGCATCTGCTGCGTTTGCACTGCTCTGATTTGCTTCCTGCACCTCGATGCACCTCACTGCACCGCACCACACTGCACTGGCTCACGCCGCCGCACTTCTTTGATGATACCAACTTCTTCGTCCTCATCCCTTCTGTTGCAAAAAAGTACTTTGCACTTGATTTGCTCTCCCTTCGTGTTCTGTTGGCTGCCCTAATTTCATTTGCTTGTCTCTCATCTCTTTATCACGTCTGGGGAATGGGCTTGTATCAAATCTCTCTGCTTCAAAGTCTTGTCCTATATAGCATGGGGTCTATGTCGACTGCCGCACCACCCACACCCACAACGACAACACAGCGTGCTGCAGTGGTGAGAGTTTGAGATGAGAAGAATCCCCTCTGATTGTCACACTCTGCTGTACATTATCATAAAGTCGCACTCGGCTGCCGCTGCTGTCAAGTCTTTTGCTTTGCTGCTGGTTTCCGTGCGACTTTTAGACGAGCTCAATCTGCCTCTTGGCTATAAAAAGTTGCGCGCCTTTGTTGGCAGATATAATTTGTCCTTCAAAGTCATTTATTGGTTTTGTTGAAACACGAAAACGGCCTGGCTCTTGTACCCCAAGGCGAATGGCATCTCACCCCGATCACACCACGACAGAGTCGCGTCAAACAAGTCTCATGGACAAACTGGGCTAACTTGTTTGTTTGTTGAGGCAACGGCAATTCGTACGAAGACCAACACCACCACCACCAAGCGCCCGCTACCCAAGGGCATCAGGGTGGCGGCGGCGACGTGAGACAAACTCATGTCTTCACAGGGTATGGTGGTCAAGGCTACCCTGCCGGCGCCCATGGCGGGCCAATGTCTCACATGGCACCTCGCGCGGGGGGTGCGATCCCGGCTGCCCGGAGTCACAGTCGAGCCAACGTAGACGGTCCCGAGGGCCTGTTTCCCGACATTCCCGAGGCGAAAAAGCGCAAATTCATTCTCGTCGAGGACAACGTCCGTGGCGGGCGGCTCCGTGTGCGGGTTACACTGGACGGCGTCGACACCAACGAGATTCCGGACAGCTTCCGTAAGGGCGCAAGTGTTTATCCTCGCAGCTACTTTGCTCGAGAAATGCAGAGCCCTCCGCCGAGCGCAACGGGCTCGCGATTCTTTGCCGATGATGTTTCCGATGACGGTATTCAGGAGACGGAGGGCCGTGAGGCAAGCCGCCACCGCGGCTCAAAAGCCATGGCTGAAGTTGTCAAGGTGAAGATGGCCGAGGGCCAAGACGGCGAGGCCACAATTCCGAGAATGCGAAAGTCGGGCCGAGGGAAGGAGGTCAAGCTCAATGATCTCGCATACCGCATGGCGTGGCTTCAAAGCCGGGTGTTTGCCGGACGAACCGTGTTTCTCCAACGAGCTTGTAAGTGGCACATGATGGAGAACCTCTGGTGGTTTCGTATTCGGAGGCTGACTTGATTTGCCCAGTGGATTGCTACCGCAACAAGACGCGGGCTGCCATTGAAGGCACCATGCAGGACGTCACGGCCGTTGCGCCGCACTTTGAGACTCGAGCCGGCAAGCGAAAATGGGACGACCGAAGAAGGCGGGGAGAAAAGAACGACGACGATGACGAGTAGAGCGGTTTGCTGCAGATTTCATCCCTCTAATTCCTGCCCCTCCTTCTGACTCCTTTATTCCCCGAGCGCCGTTGCTTTGGCCATGGCCCGATTTGCTGCCACTAGAGTCTGCGAGCCTTGAGTATATGGTTCTTTATCCCGCAGTTGTAGAATGTTGTTTTGACGGGAGGCATTTTCCGCTTGTCGACGGCAAGTAAGCGAAGACTTGCCGAGGGCTGTTCGCTTCAATCTATCGTTTTGTCGACTTATCTACCATCATTTTGGGTTGGCGATTTTACGCGCGAGACATTTGTGTATAATACGGAGTAAAGGTGAATCGATAGACGCTCAAGACACAACTTATATGCGCCGCTTTTGATATGTTTGTAGCCCGTTTGAGATGCATATGCACGGGGAGCTGCGCCTTACATGGACTTATCGCGATATCGCAGCATTTTGCCTTGATTGACTTTGCGAAGATGGTGACAAAAAGTCTTTGCCAAGAGGCGGCCAATGGTGGGTAGTTGACAACATCTGGCCAGGACAGACCTTGTCGGTCGCAGTGCAAGACTGGACGTGCATGGCATGCTGCAGCCCTGCAAGAAACAAGCAGACGAACTAACGAGACGCCGCCATGATCCATGGAGGGATCCAAGGGAGCGGGAAGACATGCTGGGGGAGGGGGCGCTCCAGGGTCGAGCCGGGGGGTTCTAATGCTGGCCTGACCTGGGTTCAGATCTAGCGCAGCATGCCATGCCGGCCAGCCAGACCACCACGACGTCGACATGGGTTGGGCTGGAGGCGAGGCAAGGCGAGGCAAGGCATGGCATGGTCTGTAGACGCACATGAGCATGGCATGGCAGGGCTGGGCTCCACATTGCAGGGCAGGGTGGTGTCGAGGCGTCGAGAGCCGCGAGCGCGCGCTAACGCCAAGGCCCCAGTGAATGACCGACTACTTCGGGCTCGAGGCACTGTCGAACTCCCCTCTTCAACGTCAGGCGTCGGGGTCGCACAGGAGACGCCGAGTGCACGCACGCACGACTCGACGCCGCCTTCACCATTGTGCCGAGAAGGGGTGCGTGCGCCGGCGTGCAGGTAGCAGCGGCCGTGGGGTCGTCATCTCTGGTGGTGCTGCGGCTTCGAAGATGGCCTCCCCGACGACGCTTGCCGCTCGAGGCGACGAGCGCGCAAGCATGGCCATGGCCATGGCGCCGCGGCAGCGACAGCGACAAACCTCCGGCGGCCACGGCGCGAGCTTCCCACCGCCGCTCTTCGTCGCCGAGCTTGAGGCTGCGCCGCTGTCCGGGACCGTCGCCGCTCCAGATGGCGGCGTCGCCTTTGAAATGTGTGGCGACTCGGCGCAGGTGAAGGAGCCCGAGGACGAGGCCCGGAGACGGCCGGCGCAAGCGACTGACGCTGAAATACCCGCGCAAGCGAACCCCTGGCCGTTCTACCCCGAGGACACGCGCGCTGGCGGGACGGGCCCGAGGGAAGACGAGGCCAAGGACAAAGCAGCGGACGCTGCGCTGGCGGTCCCGTGGCCGTATCATGGGCCGCCGCTGGGCGAGGATGGGCCCAGTGCGACGGTTTATCCACAGGCGGCGGGCCCAGCCTCGACAGGAGATGCCAAGGACGGGGAATCGACCGAGGAGGCGCGGAAACGAGCAGAGGACGCCGGAAGCGACGACGGTCCGCCAGGACGCGAGGCTTCTACGGCTTCAGACTATCCCGCACCGCTGAAGCTCACTCGGCCGCACGGCACGGCGACTTCGCCGTCGCCGCCGGGTTCGGCGCACAAGCCGTACTCGCCGCCTCCCAACAGCGGGAGCGCCGAGCAGTTTGCCCCGTCGGGGCCGTCCGCCGACGGCACGGCGTACCGCCCGTATCGGCCGCCGCCCTCGCCGCCGCCGATGGAGCAGCATTCTGCCGGTGCTGTGGGAACGGCGCCGCATCACTTCCATGTGCCGCTGAGACGCGAGAGAAGGACGTCAAGCCCGGCTGTTGTCCCGCTGGCAGCGTTGTCGCCCTCGACAGCTTCGCCATCGGCGGTGCCGGCAACGACAAGTCCACCTACAACGGTGCCGGTTGCTGCCGTTGCTCCCGCTCAACGGCCGGCCACTGTGTCACCGCATCCTTCTTGGACAACGAGCCCTTCTGTCGAGAGCTTGCCGGCTGCACCAAATACTGCACAGTCCCCTCGCCCGCCCCCGGCTGCTCCGGCGACTGCGGTGCCTCACCCCCAGTTCCCCCCTCAACCTCAGTACTCTCCTCAGCCGTACCCGCACGGCATGGCCCCTTTCGCCTTGCCATCACCGCAGATAGCAGGTATGGGGCCCGTAACCCCCATGTCGGATCATCTTACGCCGCCTTTGCAAGCGCCATCGCCAGCAAACTCCAGCTACCACGTCCCGCAGCCGACGTACGCTTCACCACCTACTTCAGTCACCTCCTCGCCATATCAAACGCCGGCAGAGCACCAGCCGCCTCCGCCGCCACGACCGCAGACGCACCATGCCATGTCTGGTCCGACCTTGTCACCGCAGTATAGCCCGCTCTCGCCACCGCCGCCGCCATACTCGCACGGAGGTATGCCTCGTCCTGGCTCACAACCACCGCAACATTCACCGTATCATTCTCCCCCGGTCCCATATCCGTCTCCCTTCCCAGCCCAACCGACATACGCACATGGCCCTGATGGTAAGGGTGTTCCGCCCCAAGGCATGCACCACGCTCCGCCCCTCCCGCCGAGACCAGCACCGGGGCAGTTCGGCACGCCTCCGATCGCCTTCGGCGGTGGCCCCGTCAACGCCGTGGCCTACCCGCCGCCGCCCAAGACCATGTATGCCCCTGGCCCGCACCGGCCGCCCCTCCCCCCGCGGGCCGGCGGCTCGGGAAACCCATTCAGCAGCACTTCATCGGCGCGCAAGTGGCTCGACAAGACGAGTCAGGCGCTCGAGAGTAAGCTCGAGGCGGTGCTGCTTGGGCCGTCAGGTTCGCCGCAGCGCCCCATGTACGGCCCGTCGCCGCCTTCTCTTCCTACGCGCGGGCCACCGGGGCCACCGGGACCGCCGTATCAGGGCGGGCCGCCGCCTCCGGGCTGGTACTCGGGCGGAGGCGGGCAAGCCCCCCCTGGCCGCGGCGGCCCTGGCCAGGGAGGGGCGCTGAGGTATGCTTGACGGCGACTGGAAGTTACAATAATGTTCAAGGTAGTATTGTGTATTTTTGTGGCGCGTGCAAAGGCGGATTTGAAAAGCAGGCGCAAGATTCTTCCACATATCATGTTGTATTTTTGCCATGCTACAAAGTATATCAAAGGGTACTAGCATAAGCATTGGCTTTAGCGGGCGGGATAGAGCATGCTTTACTGTTATTGAATACAGTTCATCATTGAATGTTGAATGCCTCTCAAAGTAACGCCGGGCTAGTTTTTGCTTGAGACAAGACGCCTGACTACAGTAAGAGGATTGCTCGTAATTGTAGAAACTCTCAGGGCGATGTGGCAGCGCGTGACCAGCCTCTGCCAACGTGACTCTGGCAATCGACAGCATCCGAGCCATGTCACGCGCACAAGCCAAGAGGGAAATCACTCACCGCTTACGCTCCTTTCAACAGCAACTTTCAGGCTGGGGTATAACGTTAAGCCGCAGGCCGGCCGAAGCGAGTCAAGCTAGGGAGACGCTGGTGGCGGCGCGAGGGAGGTCGCTTCAGCCGCACCAATGGTGCTCGGGCTTCAGCTGGTGTAAGCGACATTGAAGGGGGACGCTTGTGGCTGGTGCGGCTTCGAACATGCCCGAAACGGTAGCACTCTGGCCGTGCATTTTTGATACGGTGCCTTGGGTGCATGTTCGGTGATACCAGAGGTAACCGTGGCGGCAGCGATATTAAGGAGTGGGCTTGTGAGGCGGCATATCGGCAGCTGAGGCAAAGCGGAGGCGGTGATCATGGATGACAATTACGTTACATAAGGTACCAAGCAATGTCCAGAGTAGGGCTCGGAGGTCTCGACTCGGAGCAGGGCGTAGATCGTCGTCGGCTTATCGTTGATAGCACGAACTGATTGCCCCTCAGTCTCGGACTACTTCCTCATTGGGGGCAGGTTGGACGTCTTGCGGGCACGCCCTTGCGACGAGACGGGTCACGGCGTATTGCCCAAATGGGTGACACAGGCACCTTGTCGACAGACGAGACGCATAAACGAGAGACTCGCCCGCGCCGAGAAACACTTGGCAGATAGGATGGCGATGAAGCGGGCCATATCTGTTTCGCGCTGTGTCACCGTCGGCCTATCGCTTCGCCAGGCCTTCAGGTGACGCCGCCCCAGTCAAGTTACGGTTAGGGCGTTGCGGCTATTGTCCGAAGCCGCAATATCGCTGTTGGCGATTCAGGCTGCGCGAGGTCGCATTGGGGGCAGAGCAATGCAGAGTCTGGAGCTCCAGAATACCGTGTGTGGAGCTGTTGATGCCCGATTGAACGGTAGGCTAACTTACTACTTTCGGAGCCCTGTCCGAGACACCAAGCGAGGCGGGCCAGGGGCCGTTACGAGTAATCTGCCGGTACTTTGTACTGTACGTTATGCTGCAAGAAGCATTGCAAGGCAAATCGGACCAAGATGAGAGCATGGGCAGTGAATGAAGTTCCGACTGACGGGGCCTGATGCCAAGATGCTAGGTTAGATGAAATCTGAAAAGCGGTGGCCCTCGTCGCCAAGCTGGCCTCGGAGGCATTGGTGGGCGAAATTGGCGGGCATCCCGCTTTTATGCTACAGTAGCCCGACTATAGTACAAGCGCAGGATATACGGAGATGTCTGTCACGAGCACTGTTTCCTCTTTGGAACACAGGGCTGGCGTTCATGCTTCGTGCTGAAAGTTTGCCGCAGTTCTTGGCTCTCGGAAAAGGCTGGACGCAAGTCCCCGAGGAGCCATGCTTTGCTCTGATTGACCATCTGGCACGAGGCATCAGGGGAGAAGGTCTATGGCGCTCGTCAACAGAGCAGAGACGGATGCTGCAGGCTTCCGTTTGACGGTCCAAGGCTCAGCGACGATGGCAAAGCAGTATCGGTCCTACGCACTACTGTTGCAAAACACCCAAGCCGTGAATAGGACTTGATTGACGATGAGTTGACAGTGAGGTAGGAGGCGGCGTCGGCGACGAATCATGCTCCTCGACAATGTCAGCCGGTGCATGCGCGAAAGGCTCGACAAACTCAATCAAGAGACTCCCGCACCCGCACAATAGCTGTTGACCGAGTCAGCAAGTTAGATGCAAGCGCGTGAACAACGGGCGACGGGAGCTGCTAGGTGAAGCGGTGAGGTCATTACATCATCATGAGCTTCTTGGCAAGGCACCTAGACATTGTCTGGCTAACTTTACATGCACAGCGCCGAAGTGATCAGCTGCCTACCTCGCGAGACAGAGAGGAAGTAAAAGGCGCATTCGGTCATGTCTAGCCATCGTCAGCCCGGCCACCCCATGTGCAGCTCCGATGTAACAGTGCTGTCGGTGCCCGCGAGGCACGATGCTGCTGAAGTCGTCCGCGGCCCGCTTACAGTTGCCTGGATGTCAACGCCGGTGGGTCCGCGAACAAGGCGGTGCCGGGAATGGTTTTAAACTCGGACAGTTTGATGGGTTTCCCTGAGGCTTCCAGCTTAGGCAATCCGCTTGCCGCCTACCTATGATTGGCGTCATCCATCCGAGCC
Organism: Tolypocladium pustulatum; assembly: GCA_024340155.1. Lineage (NCBI taxonomy): Eukaryota > Fungi > Ascomycota > Sordariomycetes > Hypocreales > Ophiocordycipitaceae > Tolypocladium > Tolypocladium pustulatum. Next base: position 16,063 of record JALHBY010000108.1, read on the forward strand.
GTCCGCTGGCCCGCGCAGTCATCGTAGCGCCGTAGGCGACTGCGGCTTGGCGTTGGCAAGGGCGCGGAGCCGTTGGAGAGGGCGATCCTCGGTTGGGCCGCGTTCAGGCCACCACCACCTGAGGCACTGTTCCAGCCCCCAGCCATGGCTCGGGCAGCCCGTGAGCAGCGCCAGCACCACTGTGGATGGCCACCGGCGAGCGCTGGAGAGCACCCACGACAGTGGACAGACGCGCCAGAGCAGCGCGCTGGAGCGTGCCAGAGTGGGCCTGAATTCCTTTTCCAAGGTTCTTGCCGGCCCGAGCTTCCCCTGCCCTCCCTCATTCCCTCCCTGGAACACAAACCAAGGCCCCTCTCTTCGCCTCGCCTCGTCTTTCTTCCTCGTTCCTCCCTCGCTCCCTCTCTCCTCTTCCTCTTCAAAACCGCCCCCACACACCCCATTGCCACGACCTCAAATCGACGACTCCGACTGAGCATCTCGTCTCTGTCTGGAAACCGCTCACGTATCTCTCCCGACGAGGCATCATCCGACGTCTCCGACAGCTCGACGATTTGACAGCCCTGTCCCGATCCCTCGTCGGCAGCAGCCTCGAAAGCCCGAGCTCGAGCAGCAGCAGCAGCATCCGCCTGACCGCCCCCCGTGTCAGCCGTCCGCTGGCTGGTGGCCCTGCACACAAAGGCACTCTCGTGTCCTGACAGCCTCCGTGCAGGTATGTACCTATGCACCCAACATCTCGAAATCCCTCTCCCATTGCCGCAGTCAAGCTGGTGCATTTCTCTTCCCTCGTGAACACAAACTTCCCTTTTTGCCCGCATCTTTTGCTCGTGGGCGGCTACGCTGGGAAGCCTGACCGGCCTCTCCCTGGGCCTGGGCCGGGCGCCGTGGACTGGTCTGCACCGGACTTCGCCCGGGTGGCGTTGGCCCGTCAGAGCCTGCACAGCTGTCCACACTTAGGCGCCTGTCAGCGCCTTTTCTCCCACCTCGACCCATCCTCACTCGTTCACCACTCACCGACCGTTGCTGACGTGCAGCACAGCCAAACAGTAGGGCTTGCATCTCCGAAAGCTTGAGTGTGCTATAACTCGACGAGCTCGCTTCCTTCCCGCGTGGAACGAAGCACTCGCAAACTCTCCGCCAACATGACGACCATGGTAGGCACCCCCCGTACTCTCAATCCTACCCATCCCCTCTGCAGACACCACCATCGACGGCTCGGATGCCGAAAACGCAGAAGGAGAAGCAAAAGAGAGGAGCCAAATGCCTACAGAGGCACTCGGCAAGGCTGCCGTTTACGAAGAGACGCGTCTTCCTCCACTGAGCATCCTAGCCATGGTGGCCGCTGCACATTTCACCACTGACCTGTACGACTTGACAATTGGAAAAACTGCAGACTGACTTGACTATTAGGACCTCCGCGTCGGTAACAAATACCGCATCGGCCGAAAGATCGGTTCCGGCTCCTTTGGCGACATTTACCTTGGCACCAACATCATCTCCGGCGAGGAAATTGCCATCAAGCTCGAGTCAGTTAAGGCCAAGCACCCGCAGCTTGAGTATGAGGCTCGTGTCTACAAGTCGCTCGCCGGCGGCGTCGGCATTCCCTTTGTCCGCTGGTTCGGAACCGAGTGTGACTACAACGCCATGGTCCTCGACCTTCTCGGCCCCAGCTTGGAGGACCTCTTCAACTTTTGCAACCGCAAATTCTCTCTCAAGACAGTCCTGCTCCTCGCGGACCAGCTCATCTCCCGCATCGAGTACATTCACGCCAAGTCGTTCATTCATCGCGACATCAAGCCTGACAACTTCCTCATGGGCATCGGCAAGCGCGGCAACCAGGTCAATGTTATTGACTTTGGCCTAGCCAAGAAGTACCGCGACCCCAAGACCCACTTCCACATCCCTTACCGTGAGAACAAGAACCTGACGGGCACGGCCCGTTATGCGTCCATCAACACCCACCTGGGTGTCGAGCAGTCTCGCCGCGATGACATGGAGTCTCTCGGCTACGTTATGCTGTACTTTTGCCGCGGTTCCCTCCCCTGGCAGGGCCTTAAGGCTGCCACCAAGAAGCAGAAGTACGACCGCATCATGGAGAAGAAGATGACGACACCCACCGAGGTCCTTTGCCGTGGCTTCCCCAACGAGTTCGCCATTTACCTCAACTACACTCGATCCCTCCGCTTCGACGACAAGCCGGACTACTCTTACCTGCGCAAGATCTTCCGCGATCTGTTTGTCCGTGAAGGCTTCCAGTACGACTACGTCTTTGACTGGACCGTCTACAAGTACCAGAAGAACGCCCAGGCCATTGCCCAGGCCGCCGGTCAGGCCAACCCAGACGAGGACGACAAGGCCCGTGCCTCTCGCACGGCAGCCACTGCCGGCCAGAGTGGTGCCGCCAAACCCAATGCGATCCCCAGCTCTCGCCGCAAGATGCTCGAACGTGGATCTGGTGCTGGCGTCGACACTCCGGACACCAACCGCGCCATTGGCGGTAGCGACAGGATGTGAGTGTCTGACCAGCCCAGCCCAAAGTCAATCATTCCTTGTAAGGAATTCATTTTCCTCCGCGTGTTTAGTGTGCTTTATACCGCTGGCCGATGGGAAAATGTGCTGACAACTATGGCTGACTCAGTGGACGATAAATAGGCTACGCTCTGCATCAAAGGGAGCGACCTATGCCTCTGGCAGCTACCGACCAAGGTGATTTGCGAACTGGCAACCCAACCCTCCTCATTTACGGGACTCGAATCGAAATGGCGGCTCAGAAGCTGTAAGGAACGCCTTCCTCGAATCTCCTCTACGCCTCACAGATTGGCAACCCGAGCGGCGACTTGCGCGTTCGCTTCGTCTACAAGTTCCGGGCTTTCTTGCCGGATCTTCTAGTGGCCGCACCTGCTCTCCTTCCGCATTTCTTACGCATCGCTTAATCTCGTTCTTCGACTTTCGACGCATCTAACGGCTCACTGAACGCATGGCTCGGATGAAACTGAAAGGCATTGGGATGTCAATGACGGCAAGCTTGCTTGCAAATATTGGCGTTCTCTCTACCTTTCGGACCCGCATCTGAACGGCATGTCCGGTGATCTGCCTCGTCGGACCACCGCACACCCATGGGTCGGTAGCAAACCTCGTTGCGGGGCAAGCTCGTACTTATGGGGCCATTCAGAGCTCCGGCAGCCGCGAGATGTCCGGATGCAGATGACGCCCTGGAGTCTTCACAACTACCATCATACAGGGCTCAGTATCAGTCGTTGCGGTACAGCTGCGTTGCTCTCGGCAGGCATTTCCTTACCTTTCTTTAGTCATTAATACTGCACATCGACATTCACACCTTTCAGGCTCTCATTTTGGACTCGCACCGCCGGGTTACGGCTTCTGGGGAGGCATGTGGTGTTCAGAAGCCCAGCTTGAGCGGCTGGACGGCCATGTTCCGGGGGCATTACGGGCCGCTTCTTCGACACGATGCGGCTCTCTTCGCTTCTTGTCGAAGTGGTCCAGGCAAGCCTATTGCGCGTGGTGCATCATGGTAATGGAGTACTTGCACAGCCGGGTCGCGAAATTGACCTCCCGTGTAGGTGTATACTCGCGGGGCTGCAACGAGTTCTCAACGACTCGGGTCTTGAGCGCATGGTGTGTTTGGAGTCGACTCATCAACCCACGACACCTTTTCGCGCCGTTGTCATTGAGATGCAAGGACAGTCAAGCTGCCATAGTCTGGCCGACGATTGACGCTCGAGTTGGGAGCGGCAGATTACTCATATTGGGGTACGGGAAGCAGACCAACCAGCATACGTCAGGCAGTGTTTGAAATTGATCCTTTGTACTTCGTCAAATTGCCAAGACGTGACTGTGAGAATGGCTGTGAAAGTGACTAGAAGTAGAAATAGTTTGGTGCGCAAGCTGCCACACCATGATCAGCCGCGCCAAGCACAGCCATAACGAGGTCGCGTGAGTGACGAGTAGCCTCACGAGGATAGTACGGTCACATGCGCCCAGCAGCAAGCTAGCGTGCCGTGGCTGGCAGAATCTAGAAGTGGATGAACCATGGAAAGCACGGGCGAATTTACAGTTGGTCATGACTGGGCCAAGGCGCCGTTGAAGGGGAACGTATATAATGGCACGGGCCCGCGCTCGAGATGGCCTCTCCTTGGAGCAGATGCTATCATATCTCTTATCATTAAGCCTGGATCATCGGGTTCCGTTGCCATTGTTGGACGTCTAGACCGACCCCGCGTTACAGGCGCCAGGTGCCTGATATTTGGGTCAATTGCAGCGCAGCTCAGCACAGCCACTTGCGCGCAAGCCACCGACGAGCCTCTCTGCCAGCCGCGGCTGCCCTGTCAACTGTGCAACACCCGCAGTGACGACCTGAAGCCCAGACCTTGCATTCTCCGATGGCGACGTCGACAGCCGTCGACCTCGACGCGCCAGACCGGAGCCCAAGCATGGCGCCCTCGACGCTCGACCTGCTCGTGTTGACATTCAACTGCGCCAAGAACCTCATCAACCCTGGCATCTTTGCAACCCACTTGCAGGCGGCGTTGGGTCAGAATGCGACAGGACTACCCGACCTCGTCGTCTTGTAAGAAGTTCCCGGTTCCGGCCGACTGGGACGGGCGTGGGAGCGCCCAGAGAGCGGACTGCCTTGTGCTAACATTGGTCCTCTGAAGCTCCCTGCAGGAGATTGCACCGCTGAGCCAGGCGTTCATCGGCAACTACTTCCTCAACCCATACGTTGCGCGGTTCGATGAGGCCATCAACCTCGCTGCCCTGCGGCATGGCAGCGAGCGAGACCGCGACGTGGTTTCGGTCACGCCGACAGACGCGACCAAGAACGGAAAGAGGCAATACACACTGGTCAGGGCACACAACGTGGGCTACACGGCGATACTGCTGTTCGCCAGGGACGCTGCTCGCCTACGGGATTTGCAAGAGGCAGAAGTTGGTTTCGGCGCCGCCGAGATGGGCAACAAGGGCGCCGTGGGGCTGAGAGCGCTCTACGACGTGGGCGATGGGGATCGGTCGACGGAGCTGACGTTTGTGGCGACACATCTGGCGGCCATGGAGTGGAATCTGCCGCGGCGCAACGCCAACTGGGCAGCCATAATGCGCGGCCTGACCTTTGAGAACCCGGAGACGGTGGTGGACAGGATTCGAAGCGTCAAAGGAACCCCGTCGCCCGGCAGCTCAGACGATGACGAGGCCTCGGAGCGTCGTCGTCTGTTGCAAGACGAGCACCACAGACAACACGCCCAGCTACAGAAGCAGCTCCACGACATATCCGTCTACAAACCGTCGTCGCACCTCTTCGTCGCCGGCGACCTCAACTATCGCATATCGACCACCTCTCCGCCTCCCAACGCCGCCTTCCCGAGCCTCGACCCAGATTCGGACCACTACTACCCGACCTTCTTCCCCCTGGACCAGCTAACGCGCGAGCGGGTCGCTGGCAGGACGCTGCATGGGCTGGCAGAGCCGGATGTGCGATTCCCACCGACGTACAAGTATGATGTGCAGCCGCCCGTCGGCCGTGAAGAGGAGGAGGTTGACGTGCCGTGGGAGTTTGCCTCGCACCGCTATCCGGGCTGGACGGACCGCGTACTGTATCTCGACCTCCCATCGTGGGTCAAGGCACGTCACGATGCGCCACGCATCAATGTCAGGGCCTACGACGCCTTGCCCGTCCTGCGCACGAGCGACCACCGCCCCGTCTATGTGCGCATCGAGGTGCCCCTGATATCGCCCAGCGACATGGCTCCGCCCGCGTCGCTCCTACGGAGCAGCGAGGCTGACACCTCAACGGACCCTCGGGTGCGCCTTCCCGTGGAGATTGACCCAGAGGCCTGGGAGCGGCGCAAGGCGGCGCGCCAGAAGGAGCAGGCCGTGGGATGGAGCATGTTCCTTTGGAGCACCAAGGAGGGAGCGTGGATCCTGGCGACGTTGCTGGTGGCGGGCTTTGCGGGCTACTATCTGTACACGACGGCTTAGAAACGTCGTTTTCTGCGTGTCGTACGCGAGCATTCTCATATAATCGTCTGGCGTAGATGTGGGCAAGACGGGATTAGAGTACCATACAGGCGAGGCGGCGTATACACTCAGCATATCCATGGTAGGCACATGTACACGAGTTATGAATGTGCAAACAATAATATTTGACCGGCACGAATCAGCCGGTACGGGGTTTCGCATAAGAATGACAATATGCCTTGTGTTCTTGGCCATGACTGTACAACGGATAATCTCCTGCGTTTCAATATAACAGGGTCGCCCTTGCAACCAGCCCACGGATCTGGCGCCTGAGAACGCCATGTCCCGATATAATGTGGTCTTTTGAATCCAAAAGAGGACTCCCCAGTAAGCAATATGTGATGCCACGCTGTGGTTGCGTCCTAAATATTTGCCGGCCATTTACATGCCGTGTCAATCAAGGGTATTTCGTGAGTTTTCCTTAAGCATCGGACTCAAAAGTCCTCAAAGTACTGGTCGTACTTCTGGGCCATCTCGGGCGTGTACTCGGAGCGCTTGCCATCGTCCTCGGGGTAGGTGTCGAAGCACTGCGCGTCGCCGGGGTACCGCACAGGGGGGAGTATGGGTCCCTGGCGGCGGCGGTTCAGGACGTCGTCCCAGTTGGTATCGCGGAAGAAGGGGTGGGCCTTGACGCGGGCGGCGCCGCCGCTGATGTTTCCGAGGCGGCGGGAGCGGTCGACGGTGCAGAGGGCGCGGATGAGGTCTTTGGCGTCTTCTGAGATTGGCGGGTCGTGGGGGAAGGTGACGGGCTTCTCAACGATCCTGGTCTGATTAGGAAATTGCACTCTGAGTGTCGTCTGGGAGACCTACTGCTTGTAAATCTCGATGGGGTTCTGGTGCCAAAAGGGCGGGTAGCCGGTCAGGAACTCATATGTCAGGATGCCCAAGGCCCACCAGTCAACGGCGGTGGTGTGGCCCTTGTTGTGGATGACCTCCGGGGCCAGGTACTCGGGGGTGCCGCACAGGGTGTACGTCTCGACAGGGCAGTCGTTGTTGTGGTGGCCCAGGCGCTTGGCGAAGCCAAAGTCGACGAGCTTGATGTGGCCGTCGCGGTCGAGCAGCAGGTTCTCGGGCTTGAGGTCGCGGTAGGCAACGCCGCCCTGTTGCTCATGCAGGTACTCGAGGACCAGGACAATCTCGGCGGCGTAGAAGCGGGCGACGTGCTCGTCGAAGCGGCGCAGCTTGCGCAGATAGCTGAAGAGCTCGCCGCCAGGGACGTAGTCGAGCAGCATGTAGAGCGAGTCGCGGTCGGAGAAGGAGGCGAGCAGGTTGGTGATGAAGGGGTGGCCGGCGACGTCGGCGAGGACGGCGCGCTCGTGGCGCACGTGGTCGACCTGCTTGAGCTTGATGACCTCGGTCTTGCGCAGGATCTTGAGAGCGTAGACTTCGGGATCGGGCTCCTGGTCGAGGGGTGTCGTGTCGGCGGCGGGACGGACGAGGCAGACGCGGGCAAAGGTGCCTGCGAGAGTGAAGTCAGCGCCGTCTCTCCACTGCAAGTCTAAACTAGCAGAGGAAAGAAGCATACCGGTTCCCAGCGTCCGCACGAGGGTAAAGTTGCTGACGTCGAAGCTGCGCGTCGGCGGCAGGGGTTCGGGGTCGTTGGCGCCATCCTGGACGTGGGGAGACGAGGACCCCGACGGCATCGCCATGGCCGACTGCGAGTTTGCAACCGTCGCCGCCATCTCTCTCTGCCGGGCAAGTGAGGAATTGGCGCCGGCGGAGGACCTCTCGTCGCGGGTTCGTGCAGCTCCTAGTCCTGGACGGTCGGGTTGGATGCGACTCGTTTCAGGTGCGGTCCATGGCCGGGTGCCCGTCGGTTGTGTTGCGCCGAGGCTACGCGCGAGGGCGGGCGGTTTCCACGAGGTCAGGAGGCTCGGAGGATTATGCCAGTCTCCCGCTACAGGGCCAATTGGAACATGGCCGGGGGCGCGGCGACGGATGTGGGCTGCGCGGGCTGCGTGGGAAGACGGGTGCGTGTTGGGGCTGTCGCCGGCGCCGTCGTCGGTGGTGATGCAGCAGCAGCTCGATGGCGGGGGAAGTAGGTGAGACGGAGGTGTGAGATGGGATTTGCGTGTAAGTGGTCGAGGCCGCCGCCGCTGCTGGGCGGGCCATGACGCAACGGGGCCGCTTTATTAGCCCCGGCGCGCTTGGCATGGGTGGTTTGTCGACGACCTCTAGAAGCGTCCATGTCCCCGTTTTGTATGTATGGCAAGGAAGCGGGTGGTGCATGGGTTGGGTTGCTGGATCAGGGTTGCTTGGGGTGCTGACTCGGACCACGAGCAGCCGGAGCGTAGGCGTCTCGATGAACTATTGCAGGGCGTTCCTTTGATTTGAAACCAAGTGACACGTCGACGATGCCTACCACTTAGCTATATGACACCAGGCAGTGCCAGTATTTGGAAGAAGGGGCTTGAGAATAACAGACGCAGGTAGCCGGCCGCTGAGTTCACGTTGCGTTTGTTGATGCTCACTGTGCGCTGTCATCGTAGGTAGTCCATGTCGCAAAGGCCCTTCTATGCTTCCTACTTGGCACTATCAAAACGATCAGATGGCAGCCTGTCTAGGGTAGGCCGTCGGGCGAGGCACTGAGCGCGAACCCCCCCAGTGACGTGCCCCTCCTATGACGGACGGCCCGCAGAGTGCGGAGGCATGCGGCCAACTGGTCAACCACTGCGGACCGAGCTCGGGCCCGCTAGGCCAGGCGCTGAGGCTGCGGCTCCCAGGCACGCTCGCCCCAGCTTGGCGCGTCAGCAACTGGCCGCAGCTCCCCGTGCCAGCTCACTCTCGATCCATCCATTGCATCCATCCATCCATTCCATCAACAGCCACAACCTCCGCCCACAACAACCTCGCCTCGTTTGAGACGACGCCAATCGCCCACGATACTCCTCCGTCGACTGAATCGTGGCCGCATCGCCCGCCCGACGAAACCTCCCCTCCCTGGCCCGTGCGTTGCACCCGCCATGCGGCGTCGCTGACCCAGACCGACACCGACACCATGTTCTCCAACTTGACCAACATCGTGCAAAAGGCCCAGCAGCTCATCGACCCGACCCAGGGCCTGAATCTCTCGAGCTCCGACCGCAACCCTTCCAAGGCGTCGCTTTTTCAGAGCCAGTTCCGCCTGCCCGCCTCCCAGACGCCCCTCTACGAGATCAATGCCGAGCTCACCATCCCGCCCTCGAATGCCACCCGCGGCGACAAGGACCATGAGCGAGGATGGCACTACGCCGGCAAGCTGCATCTGTCCGAGGCCTTCATGTGCTTCTCCACGACGCCCACCAGCTTCGCCCAGTCGGCCAGCACCACCACCTCGTCCGCCTTTACCGGCCAGACCCACGGTGCGGGACCGAGCGGCAATGGCTTCACCTTTCCGCTGTGTGCCATCCGGAGGGTCGAGAGGCTCAATAGCCAGAACTTTCAGGTATGCGAGGAGCATGCCACGCGGGGGCAACATGATGATCTCGATGCTGACCACGGCCTAGTTTGCCCTCGCCATCACCACGTGGAACGGGCTGCTCGCCGACAGTCCCAAGAACGGAAGCAAGGACGCCAGGGAACAGCGAATCACAATCCACCTTGCTGGCACCCGGCAAGCTTGCGAGCGGTTTTGCGACGGCCTCAAGAGGGGCCTGAGGGCCGGCGTCGGCAACGTTGGCAGGCTGCGCAGGGTCGTGGCCGAGTGCTACTCCGAACACCTCCTCCGCTCCGAGGAGAGGAAGACCGCGAATCCCCCGGACGCCGGGCTGGGCATGATTTTCCGATATCCTGGCGACCCCAAGAAGCTGCGGGATCGTGCAAAGATGCGACTTTGGGCCGAGTACCTGCGAGACAACGGCCGCAACTTCACACTGATACGCCAACCGACCTTTCACAAGCTGATTCGCGTCGGTCTGCCCAACCGCCTGCGAGGAGAGATGTGGGAGCTTACGTCTGGTTCCGGCTACCTGCGACTGGAAAACCCGACCCTGTATGCCGACACACTGGCCAAATTTGAGGGTCAGGAATCGCTCGCTATTGATGAGATCGAAAAGGACCTCAACCGGAGCTTGCCCGAGTACCCCGGCTTCCAGAGCGAGGATGGAATTGGCAGGCTGCGCCGAGTCTTGACTGCCTACAGCTGGGTCAACGCCGACGTCGGCTATTGCCAGGCCATGAATATTGTGGTGGCAGCCCTACTCATCTACATGTCGGAGTCTCAAGCCTTCTTTCTTCTCTCTGCCCTCTGCGATCGCCTGGTCCCCGGGTACTACTCGACCACCATGTATGGCACGCTTCTGGATCAAAAAGTCTTCGAGTCCCTGGTCGAGAAGACGATGCCTATCCTCTGGGAGCATCTCGTCAAGAGCGACGTCCAGTTGTCGGTGGTGTCGCTGCCCTGGTTCCTCTCACTCTACGTCAACTCGATGCCCCTGATATTCGCTTTCCGCGTGCTGGATGTTTTCTTCGTCGAAGGGCCCAAGGTCCTGTTCCAGGTCGGCCTCGCCATTCTGCGGATAAACGGAGAGGAGCTCCTGGATGCGGCAGACGATGGAGCCTTCATTTCGGTCCTCAAGACGTACTTCTCAAGGCTCGACGAGTCTGCCCACCCCAAGTCGGAGAACCCGAAGCTGCGCGCCGTCACGCGCTTCCAGGAGCTCATGGTCGTGGCTTTCAAAGAATTTTCGGGTATCACGCACAGCAGCGTCACCGAGTTGCGGCTGAAAAAGAAGGATGCGGTTCTCAACAACATTGAGAGCTTCGCTAAGAGGACGGCGATTCGAAACCTGGGGCCCGACAGCAAGCTGCTTAGCACAGATGAGCTGGGGGCGCTCTACGATCGGTTCTACAGCGTGCTATACGAGCGGCAGCAACGAGATCGTGTGCTGCAGGAAGAGCAGCGACGGAGAGCCAAATCGAGTAGGATGCGGGCTGCTGACGTCTTCGCGACGGGCCCGCAGAGCGAGGTTGAAAAGGGCCGCGTTGGTCTCGGCCCAAGCACGAGCCTCATGGATTACGATGCCTTCCGGGAATTCCTGGCAAGCATGTCGAAATGGGCAATCTCCGACTCCCCCAACCACTCGAGGCGGGAAACGGGCTCAGACATGGACAAGTATGCAAAGTTCAACAGCGCTAGAAGAGCTCCCGACGTGATGTCGCCATGGGGAGATGGTCCGGAGCCTGCCGAACACGACTTCTTGCAACGGCTTTATAAGAAATGGGACGTGGATGGAAATTCGGCCCTGACGCTGCAAAACGTCGTTACCGGGCTGGCTGGGATAAAAGGCAAGCACGACATTATGGGTACAATTACCTACTTTTTCGAACTCTACGACGACAACGGCGACGGCAAGGTAGACCGGGAAGGTATTCTCCGGATATCCGAGGCCCTTTTGTTTCTGTCAAGACGTGGACTCGACGGTTCCCTGAGTCCCAATGCCTCGAGCATGGCCTTGAATGGCGATGCAAGCAGCTCGCAGGATTCTCAGAGCAGCCTCCCCACCGGGACAACGACAAATGAGCGATTCCTGGGCAGCGTCAGCGCCTTCATTCGACGGTGCTTCGAGTATGCCGACCCGGACCACCCTCAGCATGGGGGCCACGATGATGACGAGCCGTCGACAAGCCAAGATGGAGCCGCTGACTCGAGTGCGTTTGCGATTGGAGACGATGATGATGAGGAGGATTTGCTGGGGCCCGAGTCCCCGTCTGCGTCTCCCTCGAAAGCGAACAAGGCCAAGAACCTGTCTGTGGCACAGGACGGCGACTCTACAGGGGCTGACAAGGACGTTTCCCGCAGCAGGGTGGTGTCCAGGGCCAAGTCAGAATCAGCCAACGCGGCCTTGGACCCGGCACATCCCCTTCACATTACCCTGCCGACATTCAGGATGGTCGTCTTGGCCGACGAGCTTCTGGAGCAGTTCTTCGAGTCATCGTTCCCTTGTTCGTTCCACGTGACAGAGGGACTGCAGCCGTCTGTCGCGACATCGTCAAACGCGCTGACGACCTTCTCGAGCCTGACCTTTGGTGCCAGGGCGCCGGTCCCGACGCAAGCCGGTCCGCTGGCAGCAGGGCGTGGCCTGCGCGGCGTCCTGGACAACATCGTCACTGACGGGATGCGAGTGGCCACGGAGGTGCGGAGACGGATGGAAGAGGCGCAAAAGGAGCTGGAAAAGAATGCCCTGCCAGGCCAGCGGGCAGACGAGGATGACGACGACGACGATGACATTGGCGTGGCTGTGGGGGCGAGGACGGGCGCCGAGAGCGCCAGCCAAGACATTGAACAGCGGTCGGTGAAGAGCACGGACCGTGATCTGCTTGAGGGCCTCGACGCCGAGGCTGGGGCACCGGCAAAGGATCAGGAGCAAAACTTGATAGACATGGACGCCGGCAATGGAAAGCAGCGGACCGAGAGTCCGACCACGTCGGGGACTGGAGTGGTGGAGTTTGAGGGCTGAGAACTGACGCGCCTGGATATCTGTACGACTGCGGGGGACCATGGATACGCAGGATGTGTGTATTGCTCTGACGATGAGATGGTAGGCGGCATTGGATTGGCTGTAGGGGCTGCGCCAGCGTGTACAAGAGTTTTCGGGATCAATGAGGGTCGGCGTAAGTGACTCTGACAGCCAAGGTAGCATGCGGCGGCATGCTAACGAGATGCTCGAGTTGGCGCCCATTTATTATAGAGTCTCAAGGGGCCAGCAGTCGGGGTCAGCAAGGCATTGGCAGGTGACAAGACACGGACAGCAATATGAGCATTTCCAGAGACAGAGCCCGTTGGATCATGACGCGTCAACGAGAGCAGTATACCTTCATACGCAGTCAAGTGTTTACGTTTCTACGCCAAAACAGCTTCTGGGAGAAAGGACCTGCCCCGTTACCCCTGAACAGCAGCCTTCTCCCTGTTGTCTATGCCGTTTCATGCCCACTCATGACAGAAGAAGAAGAAGAAGAAGGCGGTCCCTCAGATGTCGTAGCCCGAGCGACGCATGTCGGCGAGAGCCTTTTCAACGACCTGGGCGTCGGCCTCAAAGGTCATGCGCCCAGGGGCCTCGCGAGCGTCGACCCATTGGAGCTGCAGGTGCTGCTCCCAGACCTCGCGCGTGTCGTCGCGCGGCACGGCCGTCGAGTCGCCACTGGCGGCGTACCAGAAGACGAGCTTGGAGGCGAGGGTGCCGTCGCAGCGGTAGGCGCAGACGGCGAGGGGCTCGCAGCTGGGCAGCCAGTCGGTCACGTCGCCGACGTTGGGGCGGGCCTCGACGTGGGCGTGGCGGGCGAGCATGTCGGGCGTGGGCGTCGCGCGGGTGGCGACGCGCAGCGGCAGCGCCTCGAAGGGCAGGCCCGTCTCCTCGCGCGTCTCGCGCAGCGCGGCGGCGTGCAGGTCCTCGCCGATGTTCTTGCGGCCCTTGGGCAGCTGCGTGACGCGCGTGGCGGTGTCGTAGAGCAGCGCGACCTTGCGGGCGGCGGGGTCGACGGGCACGCAGCCGCACGAGATGATGAGGTCCTGCGAGGGGGCGAAGCGCTGCGTGAAGTCGGCGGCGGGGAACTTGTGTGCTGCTGTTGCGGTCGCGGTCGCGGTGGTGTTTGTGATGGTGGTGGTGGCGTCGAGGGCGGGCTCATGCTCGAGGGTTGGCGCCATGGTGAATGAAGCTGTTCGCGATGAGAGCCGGGCTTGGGTGCAAGGTAAGCGATGGAGACAAAGACGGCGACCAGCACGGACAGACAAGACTCGAGCCCTTTGCTCTCTCTTTGTACGAAAGCCCTACGGCGGCCTCACTCGACGCCCGCGGCCCCCAGATGCCATGACGGCTGCACGGCAGCAGAAGGAGAAAGCCGTCGACGGGGCCCGCCCGCCCTGAGTCACACACTCCCGAGTGCCCGGGCCTGGAGGGGCGCCTTGCGAGGCTCAGCTCGCCAGTGGAGGGTGCTTGCCCCAGATATGCATGCGCTTCAGCCGGCGCTGCAGTCACGGCGGAGCCTGCAGCGGGCGGCCACGATGTGCGTGCGAGCGTGAGCCTGGGTGAGTGTGAGTGAGTGAGTGAGCGGGTGGGGAGCAAGGGGTGGGTGTAAGCACATGGCGCCGCAAGGCCGGGCCGGTCAAGGCGGCCGCGTAAGCGGGGCTGACACGGAGGTGTGGATCGAGGGACGGGTCTTTCAGTCGACTTCTGGTAAGCATTCTCCGAACATGTCTCAGTAGCTATTAAAGGAAGGAAGGAAGGACGGTTATGGAAGAAAGAGAGTAAGTAGGCAACCCCCAAAGGGGTTAGAGGACGGGGCGGCATTTTGAGACATGGTGCTTATTGTAGGGTGTTGTCGTCGCGAAAGATGAGGTGGGCGTTGTCGACTGCGGGAGGGAAGAGGAAGCTCGGGTGGTGCACGGTTGAGACTTGGCGCCACTCCAGCAGAGATTGCGTTGACACTGGGATCAAAACGCCTGACCAGGGCAATACGAGTCATAAAGGAGAAACAAAACCAAAGCTTTCTTCGTAATTAAATATAAAGAAGAAGCCTGGAATAGTCAGTCTAAATTGCAGATGATTGTGCGCGTAGAGTGCACCAGTCCGTTTTTCATAGGCCTCACATCCAAGGCTAGGGAAAGAACAACTTTGCTGCGGTCTCTGGCAAGCCAGCTGGTGCTTCAGTTGGTACCTTTGAATTCATATTGACCCCCTCCGTGGATACCCATCCGGTCTACTCTACCGCATCATCTGGAAGCATAGAACACTAAAAGCAATTGTCTGATCAGACTCTGAAGAACAGGATCTCCGAGCCACTGGCTGCAGCTTTCAGTCAATGCGCAAGTTTGTGATCTTATAGGCGTCGTTGCTTTCATGTTGGAACTGCATCAGACAATCTGTGAGGGGCGAGCATAGATATTCGTCGAGGGACAGCTCAGAGTAAGAGGTCAGAGACGGTCGTAAGCGACTGGTTATCAAATCGGCTCCCCTCGGTGAAACAATCAAGTTGAGAAATAAACAGGCCGACCCAGATGAGCCGACAAGAACATGAAAGTTGCCGCACAGCCGAAAAGTTTCCCCGTTACGCGACCGACTGTCACGCGTACGCCGGTAGTTGAGAAATGTTCCAAGCAAGACTACCAAAAAGGATACCGAGCTCTCCCGACTGTAAACACCGACGCTGCGACCGTTGCGCATCAAAAGTCAAAAAACTCCACGACCCGCGACACCACGTGCGTACTTTGCGTGGCTTTGGCTGGTGCAACGGTCCCTGGTTGGGTAACACTGCAGGGGCTCGCGGCTTGGTCCGCTATCTACGGGGTACATCGGTCGCAAATGACAAAATGGGCCTGTTTTGACGTTCATCATTCGTTAGCTTGGGATCCTTGCCAAAGGTCAGAAGCAGTTTTGCATTATGGCGAATCAAAGACTTCCAACCGGCCACGAACCGCTACAATCATACAAGTCTGGCAGCCAAAAAATCCTCCAACAGAGAAATGCCTAAGCGCCTCTCCAAGCGGCAATTGCAACGCGAAGCTGGCTTTAGCCTCCGTCTGGTGATAACTCCAGGTTACGTAGGTCTTCCCCGACCTTGGTGGGCCAAAAATATCAATGATTAGTTCCATCTCGACTGGGACCCTACTTGAACCCAAGAGAGAAGGCCGAGGCAGCGAGGAAGCTGATAAGCTCAACTTGGTCCACCCGCGTCTTACCACGATTACCAATTGTTAACCACTTGCCAAATTGGGCTTGTCAATGTAAGAAATGTAAGATCTACACGGCACTTGGGGCTGACGGTCCCTTCCCTAGTATGAATATTTGGAAGCTAGATGGTTGGCAGTGGCTCGGAGAAGATAGCAATGGCCAGTATATATATACAGCCAAGCTGCTGCGACGAGGACAGGATCTAGACGCGCTATTCACCAGTATTCTGCATCTTCTAGATCCCCCTAATCACGCCCTTGCACCACTCACAGTCATGAAGCTCACTTCCATCATTGCCGTCGGTGCTGCCAGCTTTGGCCTAGCTGCCGCGGCTCCAGCTGAGAGCAGTGCTAGGAGCGCCAAGCCTCAGTTCTTCCTCATCCGCCATGCGGAAAAGAACCCTGACGGAACCATCTCCGCCCAGGGAATGGAGCGGGCCCAGTGTCTGGTCAACGTCTTTAGCAGGGACAGCCCGTACAACATTCAGCACATCATGGTGCAGACGCCGCACGAAGGAAGTCAGTGGTTCGGCCTAAACACGTTTGCGTGGTCGATGTTGACTTGTGGGAATTGCAGGTAATCTCAGCCAACGCCCTTACAACACCACACTCCCGCTTGCCGAATCTCTTGGCATCGAGATGGATACCCCCTGCGACTACGACGACCCCGAGTGCGCTGCCAACTTTGCTCTGCAGTATACGGGGGGCAACGTGCTCATCGGCTGGGAGCACGGCTACCTGCAAAAGGTTTCTCAACACCTTGGTGGCCACCACGTCCCTAAATACCCTGGTAAGATGAACACGCTGCCGATACGCAACACAATCTAACAGAGACTATAGGTGATCGCTATGACGAAATCTACAACCAGCCTTCGCCCTATACTCAGATTACCGTTACATCAGAGGGCTGCCCCGGGCTCGATGACTGAGCGGCAAACGTGGTAGAGACATTGCCATATCGACAAAGCTGCTATTGGTTACTTGGTTTCAACCGTGGCCGCAAAAGGCTATACATACCAAATGACGAAACGATTGGGGGTACAGTACATACATACAGAACATCTAAATATCTCATGGCTCGTTCAATCCAAGCTCGGGTTTCTCACTTCCCACCCGCACCACCGCTGGACCTGCAGCGCATATTATTGCAGGGATAACAGCGATCAGCAGACCGACCATGCACTGCTTTTAGTTGCGTGTTCAGGAAGGAGAAAAGTAGATTTAGGTACCTAGGTGCTGTTGGAGAAGGGAAACGCCTGTACGACGTGCCGATGATGGTACTGTACGGACTCCATCACACCCAGGCTGTCTAGGAATGGAAGGCGGGGTGTGAGTGACGTGCTCGTACACCTCACCAGCTGCAACTCCCACATGTTGAAGTCCAATCCCTCACCTCCCTCCCACACGCAATTTCATCAAAAGGCCATATTGCAAAACATAGGCAGCCAAGGATGTCTTCGACTTTAATCGTCGGCGCTACTCGCGGCCTCGGGGCCAGCCTCCTCAAGCAATACGCCTCGCGAACCGGCACCGTCATCTACGGCACCACGCGGTCCAACATCATCCCCAGCTCGTTCCCCGTGCACGTCAAATGGCTCCCGGGCCTCGACCTGATGGAGTCGGGCGCCGGCGATAAGCTCGTCAAGCTGCTGCAGCGGGCCCATGCGGAACCGCTGTCCACTGTTGTAGGTCCCAGCATCCGTCCTCACCCGCAGTACGCTGGGGTCTCACTCATGGGCAGATCATCACGGCCGGACACTTCACCACCGAAGACCTGAGCGCCGACAAGGGCCCCAACTGGGAGGAGGAGCAGCGTATGTACACCACGAGCGCCATCGCGCCCGTCTTTCTCGTCCATCGGCTCGTCCAGGCTGGCTTCCTGTCTAGCGGCGCGCGCGTCGTGCTCGTATCCTCCGAGTCCGGCAGCATCGGCCTGCGCCACGAGAAGGAGGGCGGCGGCAACTACGCGCACCACGCCAGCAAGGCGGCCCTCAACATGGTCGGCCGGCTGCTCAGCCTAGATCTCAAGGACAAGGGCGTCGTCGTCAGCATCGTGCACCCGGGCTTCATGCGCACCGACATGACCCGTGGCGTGGGCTTTGACAAGTTCTGGGACGAAGGAGGCGGTGAGTCGCAATCTTTGCCAGTGCTTGGCTCTTGACGCTCGTAGCTCTCGCTTACACTGATGACTGTGCCGCAGCGGTCACACCGGACGAGGCAGCGGCGAGCCTCATCGAGTGGACAGACAAGCTCGACATGTCCAAATCGGGCGAGTACTGGGCTCCCAGGGGCCCGGGTGAGTGCCACTCAGGGTGACGATGCGTGACCAATGCTGATGACTTGCATCGACAGGCGACATTGGCACTGCGGAGGCAGTCCTTGGTAAGAACTTGTCGACGCCACTGCACCTTCCTTGGTAGCCAGTGGTGCCCGGATCGAACCAGCCTGCGGTGCCCGTAGTGAGAGCGGTTGGTTGATGGTCCGCGCAAGACGACCTCGTGTCGTTTAGTGGGCATGACAATGAAGGTTCCCCTGGTCGCATTCTGCTCAAGTACGACTGAGACTTTGTCCAAAGCAACTCTATTGCTGAGGCTCATGATATTTTACACTGAGACCGAAGTTTGATAACGATGCTCCATCCAGGAGTGGATGCAGCGCATGACGCCGCAGGTGGGCTACGCAACGCTGTATTATAAGCGCAAGCGCCTCTGGGTGGCTTACACTACAGGGTCACGAAAGGTTTTAGGCTACGATAGTCTATATAATATACAGGCGCTCCAAGATGCCATTAATTTTCATTCTCTCGGCGTCCATCTCTTAGGTTTGGGTTCGAGACTGCTGCCAATGGTCGATACGCCTCACAGCTTGTACTGGCTGGGGCCAACCATCAGCTCCGGCTTCACCAAGGCGTCAAATTCCTCCTCCGTCAGAGCCTTGAGCTCCAGAGCGCTCTCCTTGAGCGTCAGGCCCTTCTTGTGCGCGTTCTTGGCGACCTTGCTGGCCATGTCGTAGCCGATCTTGGGGTTGAGGCACGTCACCAGCATGAGCCTGATACACGATTAGCATGTCGTCGTTGGTGGGGGGCAAGGGGGCTCTGAGCAGCAGGCAGAGGCAACTTACGATTCCTTCATGATGCTGGCAATCTTCTCCTCGTTGGCCTGCAGGCCGGCCACAAGGTTCTTCTCAAACGAGCGCATGCCGTCGGCCAGCAGGCGCGAGCTGTGCAGCAGGTTGCGAATGATCAGTGGCTTGTACACGTTGAGCTCGAACTGGCCGTTCATGCCGCCAATGGTCGTGGCCACGTTGTTGCCCATGACCTGAGCGCAGACCATGGTCAGCGCCTCGCACTGCGTCGGGTTGACCTTGCCCGGCATGATGCTGCTGCCGGGCTCGTTCTCGGGCAGGTTCAGCTCGCCGAGACCGCACCGCGGGCCGCTGCCCAGGTAGCGCACGTCCTGAGCAATCTTGGTGAGCGAGCCGGCCAGCGTGTTGAGGCTGCCGTGCGCCTGGACGATGGCGTCGTGCGCGGCCAGGGCCTCGAACTTGTTGGGAGCCGTCTTGAACTCGGTGCCGGTCATCTTGGTCACCTCCTCGGCGATGGCCTCGGCGAAGCCGACAAAGGTGTTGATGCCAGTGCCCACGGCGGTGCCGCCCTGGGCCAGCAGGCGCAGGTCGGGCAGGGAGCTCTGGATGCGCTGGATGCTAAAGTCGAGCTGGGCGACGTAGCCCGAGAACTCCTGGGCGAGGGTAAGAGGGGTGGCGTCCTGGAGGTGGGTGCGTCCGATCTTGATGATCTTCTTGGCCTCGAAGTCGTCAACCTTGGCCTGCAGGGCGGCGCGGAGGCTGCGCAGGGCGGGCAGCAGGTCGCTCTCGAGCTCGAGGACGGCGGCAATGTGCATGACGGTGGGGAAGGTGTCGTTGGACGAGGCGCTACGGTTGACGTGGTCGTTGGGGTGGACGGGCTTCTTGCTGCCCATCTGGCCGCCGAGGATCTCGATGGCGCGGTTGGAGATGACCTCGTTGGCGTTCATGTTGGACTGGGTGCCCGAGCCCGTCTGCCAGACGACGAGGGGGAAGTGGTCGAGCAGCTTGCCGTCGGCCACCTCCTTGGCGGCCTGCTGGATGGCCTGGCCAATCTTGGGGTCTGCAAATGGCGCACCGTTAGCGAGGGCTCGACCTCGGGACTGTCGGCCAGCACTCACCGAGGCCGTAGCGCATGTTGACCGTGGCCGCGGCGCCCTTGAGGATGCCAAAGGCGCGCACAATGGGCGGGGGCATGCGGTCCTGGGGCTGGTTGATGCGGAAGTTCTCGAGCGAGCGCTCCGTCTGGGCGCCCCAGTACTTGTCGGCGGGCACCTGGACCTCGCCAAAGGCATCGCTCTCGGTTCGTGTCGCGGGCGCCATGTTTCTCGCCGTCGTGTGGATGGCTCTGCTGGCAAGGAGACGGAGGGGGGAAGCTTGATGATGCTGCAGTTGACGTTGGAGCTGCGGGGTCCACGCCTGGCATGTGGCCGCTGAAGCTACTGAAGCTGCTGCTCTGCCGGCCCTCGGCATGCACGACCTGGCCAGGCCCGAGGCCGTTGCTGTCCGAAGCATCCTGTAGATCAGCTGATTGGTCGTCTGGCGGGCAATTGGGACGTTGGAGGTCGGTATGGAGCACGGGTTACAGCGCCAGGCCTCGTGAAGACACGTTTTCTTCTGTCCCTGCCTCTGCAGACCTCGTTGCTTGGAGAGAATTAATTTCGCCAGCGCTGGCGATGGGAACTGACTCTGTCCCGGTTATTTTTCGGACCGTCAAATGCCGCTCGAGGGCTGTCGGAACGCGACGGGAAGTCCGGGGGGGTCCATTGACGCGGTGTTAATAATTACGGCAGCCACACATAAGTCATTAGACGGCCAACAAACAATCCACAGGCTGCCTTCTCAAGTACGAATGTGCAGATGCCAGATGGGTCCAGAGTCGCGCGCTGCCCAGTTCCCAATGCAGGCAGATTGATACCCTTACCCAGGCCTAGATTTGGGTGCCGTGGAAATCTTATCTGGCCGCATGCAGGTCAGGTCAGAGCCCGCCAGCCCGCAGCCCCAGGACATGAAATGCGCGTCAGTGACGCACGCTCCGAGGACAAGCAAGCCTTGTGATGAAGATATTGCCGCCGGGCCCGGCTGAGATGGCATCTTTTTGGTCGTTACGATCGGCGTCCTCCTGGGTCCTCGTGTTCGGTGACCTCACAGGGGTCTCACCGCCCTGGACGCCCCACAACCCCTGAGCCGGACGGACGCCAACATGGCCGCTTCATGATGCCACGGCATCGGTCCCTTTGTTCAGGTCCAGCAGCGAGAGCCGCGGGTCTACGTAGTAATTTATTCTATTTTACCGCGTTGGTTTACTTGTTTCCTACACTGACTGCCGGTGCGGGAAAGCTTATCTAGAGCAGGCCGCAAGGTAGAGTTCGTACGATGCAGCCTTGTGCGCCGCGCACCAACGCCTGGCTGCCACCCATGCAACAAGCCAAGAAACTTAACCATCTCGAAGGCGTCTGCGGATACGGAGCCAATCTAGCCTCTAAGCAGCGCGTAACAGGTGTGCCCCTGTGGCCTCGAGGCCCGACCCCGAATAACCTCGAGCCTGTGGCGCCCCCGGCTCCAGGGACGTACGAGCGAGTGCTGGTAGCGTCCCCACTGTTCAATGCGTCCATCCCAATTCTTGGAGTGGGTTCTCCTCCAACGCTCGAGGCGTCAAAGCCAGCTGCTGGCGCCTGCGCAAGCCCCCGATGCCTATTGCCTACCTACCTACCTAATTAATCTCCGCTGCTACTGTACTGTACAGGTGCCGTCGAGTCCTCGTACATAATACTCCGTACCACGACCACAACCACAGCAGCCGGGGCACCAGGGGTTTCTCGGGCTAGCTAAGCATTAGACCCTGACTGAGCCTTTCCGTTCCCGCTCCTCGCCCGTGCCTTGATCAAACACTTATTACTCCCATCGCTTCCGTCACTCTGCCGGAACAACATCACGCCTCGAGCCCATCGCCAGACGCGCCCACTCGCCGCCCCCAGACGGCCCTGGCTGTGCCCGCGTCTGTCATCGACTCTCGACCTCGTTTCCTGCCCCCGTACCCTCAACGCTGGCCGAGTCAGCTCGAGGTGCCGCCCGCTCGCGAACCCAAACAGGAGCCGCTGCCGTGGGACACCGAGCCGACCAACCAGCTCGGTCTCTCCTCTACGCTGTCGCGTTCCGCTTCGTTTTGTTCGCAGTTTCAGCTCCCGACACACGCATTGTCGCCGCTGTCGCCGTCTCCGCCGCAAGACTTTGCAATCCTGTTTGTTCCCTGCCAACTAGCCTCCATCGTCTGCCGATCACCGCACCCACCAGCATCTTCGCGACCAGCGAGCCCCTTTTGGAGCTGGGGCCTCTGTTGACCGTCGACAACTTGACTGGCCGTGCCATAGCCCGTCGCCCCGCTAGCCCGTCGTCACTTGCAGCGATCGCATCGTCGTTCGCTGCGAGGCCGCGTGCCATCACATTAGGGCTGCCACGTCCCAGGAATCAACCACGATCTGGAGCTTTGCAACGCGCACCTAAGCCCTGGCAGCCAACCGTTAGCCGGCATCAGCATCGTCGTCTTCATCGTCGTATCATCATAGTCTACATCATCGGCCAAGATGGCCGCTTTACCCCCCTTCCAGCAAGGTGAGCCGCTGCCCCCCTCCCCTCCTCTTTGGCCCCCCATTCCATACGTCTCGAGTTTCCGGTGCACCCTGGCGGCATCCTCTCGCCTCGCTCCCTCGCCAAGGGCGCGACGAGCCTGGAGGCGCCTCGTCTTTACTCGTATCCTAGCCCACCAATGCCGTCGAGCTTTGGCATCAGGCAGGCAGTGCCTGGCACCACTTGGCGCGCATTGCCATGGGTCCCGCCATCAGCCGCCGACCGTATCTGCTCTACCGAGCCGAGAGATTGCAGTGTTTCACGTTGCTCGCTTCCTCTGCACGATGACCTGTCTGCCTATCTACACCTGGCCGCTCGCTGATCACTTTCTCCTTGAACAGGCCAACAGCCCGCTGGTGCACAGCCTGCCGCCGGCCTTTCTCTCAATCTCTCTTCTAACAACCCCTTCCGTAATCGTGCTGCTTCGCCATCGAGCATCGACGCCGCCTTTACCTCGCCGGGTCTTGCCTCGCCGAGCTCTCCGTTCGACGACCCTCCTGCCCGGCCGCTGTCACGAAACCCGTTCCTCGACCTACCCACCCAGGCCGTCAAGCCTCCCGGCGTCATGTCAAACCACTCCGACACCAGGTCTCTGTCAGCAGAGGAGATCTTTGTATGTCCAACCTTGCCAACCTGCCCTTATCTATCTCTGAACCAATGTTCGCGTGCTATCCGTGCTTTTACTGGGTATCACGCGACCAGATAATTGGCCGGCCTTCAGCAACACCTGTGGACTAATCTGAACAAATCCCAGAACTCTCTGACTCTCGACGACAAGAGCCTATCCGATAAGCCCGCTCTCGTTCCCCTTGCGCAACGTCGGCCCATGGATCGCCAGCCCGTAGCTCCCGTCCGAGGGGAGAACCCAGCGCTTGCAAAGCCTCCCAATCACCGGCCAACGCGATCGCAAGAAGAGGCGTTGAGAGCGCGGAAGCCACAGCCCAGCGCCCCTCGGCCAGGTCCTTCGGATTCTCCTCAACGGAAGCCGCAGCGTCGCCCACGACGAAACTCGGAGTCTTCCGTCCTGGACCTGAATGCTCAACCCATCACCGAGGAGGAAATGAAACTGATTGAGGCCAAGCGAGCGCGCGATCGCCAGCGTCGCGAGCGTGAGGGCCGTGCGTCTGGTCGCGAGGGCAAGGACAAGAGCAAGTCGGGTCGGCCAAGCCGCCGACTGGACATCATTGATCAGCTTGACGCTACTGGAATTTATGGGACTGGGTGTATGTGAATGTTCACCCTTGACTGCTGGGCGCCATTTGCTGACCAAGTATCAGTGTTCCACCATGACGGCCCTTTTGATGCTCTGAACCCTCACAGGAATCGCCACAGCAGCCGTCGTGCCCCTATGCAGGCGTTTCCAAAAGACTCGCTCAATAATTCCATTGGCGGCGCCGGTCCCCTCAACCAGAACCCCGACCACGCAGTTTTCATGGGCCACGCCACGGATGAGGCATTTCGAGACTATGCCGGCGCGAAGAACAAGAATGGTTACAATTATCCGGCCCCATCGAATGGCGAGGCTGCGATATTCGACCCCATCGCACGCAGCCACGTGGTCCACGGCGACGAGAGCTATGGCCTGGGTACCTCAACGTTCCTCGAAGGCACACCGGCCGCGAGAACGGCGATAGCCAAGCGTGAGGCAGAGCAGGCACAAGAGTTCACCGAAGGCGGCATCCAGCGCAAGAAGTCGCTGGCGCAGCGAATCCGGCACATCAACAAGGCTCCGCGCGGGGACTTTGCACCCTCGGGCCGGATGACGAACCCTGAGGGCGCATACGGCAATCGCTCACCAGATGTCATGGGGACAGGGACCAGGGTTGGGTCTGACTCGAACCCCTTCTTCGCCGAGTTTACCAAGGGCGGCGACAGCATCAGTGTCAAGCCCCGGGACGGCACCAGGTCCCCCATCAGCCCCCCACCTGTGCCACGTCGAATGTCTGGTGGAACTCTAGAGCGAAGAGCAACCACGGACGCAACGTCGCCCTTGGAGGACGTCCCGGCCAAACCGTCGGGGATCCTGGGCCGGATGAAGAGCTTGAAGGGCGGACGACGGCCTAGGAATCCCGACAATGGGTTGTCGAATCCTGGAACAGCCATGTAGTGGCCCGGAGGAGCACCACCGAGGGATGTCGAGATCATTGGCAGGCGGGGGCAGGCTTGGCCAAGTGAAAAGAGCCGACCCCGCCTGAAGATAAACGAGGAATGAGCATGAGATAAGTCTGCTCGGGTTATCTTGGGATGTAGGAAGTCCCAGCTTTGTATGTGGAATGCAGTGCCTCGATGGCGGGCGTAAGCGCCATTCGCCGTGCTGTATAAGAGGCTATGGGCCAAAGGCCAAGGGATCGCGATGTTGGCAGATTGAGACACGAAGATGGCATGACGGCAGATGCACCGAGAATTTCCAGTCGCTAGCCCTGCTCTCATTGGGAGAGGAGGATGATTCTTGTTCAATACTTTCAAACGCTTTTTGTGACGGAGTACGACGGAAGGTGGCGCAAGGGTCGAGGGTTAACAAGGACAGGACAATATTTGTCAGAGAATTCCTAGGCAGGTTGCTAAGAATAAATCTTGTTGTCATTCTACAGGGAGGAGTTGCATGATGCGTGATGGAAGTATGTTGACATGTGGGGTTGTTCAGATGGGTTGAGGCTCCGAGTTGCTAACGCGACATCGACTATAATGGTGGTGCGGAACATTGCGCCCGTCCAACCTCGCTTCTCCGTGCAAGTCTGCTCAAGGCCATGCACGACATGACCAGCAAAGCCCCCAGCCAAGGCACAACGCCGACGGAGTGGAGGATATCGCTGCATGTTGTGGGCTTTTACCGTTGAGGTCTGGGTCCGTCCATCTCCCTCGACAAGGTCCATCCCCGTCAAGCCTCCCTTTGGCCATGGAGGCACCACAAGCCTCGCAGGCGAGCTCGCAGCACTTCCCCCTCGAGCCCCTACCCGCCTCGACGCTCGTGGCCAGGGAAGTCGCGCGCAGGAACGAGGCGCGCGCGCTGGGGCCGTGTCGCAGCGGATGCGCCCAGCTCGACGACTACGTGCTGCTTGGCGGCGGGCTGGAGAGGGGCTGCGTGGTGGGCGTGAGCGCCGAGGAGGAAGACGCCTTTGGGCTGGTGGTGCGTCTCGTCCCCCTCTTGCGCTCTGAAAGCAGGCGTGGAAGACGATGCTAACGGTGCGGAACAGCTGGGGGTGCAGGTGCTCGTCGGCGCGCTCCTCGACGACGGCGAGGCAACGGCCCTGGTGGTGACGCCGCGGCCGCAAGGCGTGCTGCTGCGAGCGCTGCGCGAGGGCGTCGTGGCGGAGCTGGCCGCGAGGGACGTGGACGCGAGTGAGGCGCCGGGCGAGATGGTGGCGAGAGCGTGCCTGGACAGGGTGATGCTGTCTTGCGTGTTCGACCTGGATGGGCTGTGGGAGGTGCTGGCCGATCTGGACGCGCCGTCGCCATCGCCGCCAGCTGCGACGAATTCTTCAGCAGCGGCGGCGGCAGAGGGTGATGAAGCAGCTGCGGATCCTCGTCCAGCCAAGTCGCCCGTTTCAGAGATCCAGGACAGCCAGGACGAGGCGTCGACGCCGTCGCCCCCATCGGCAGAACCAGCAGCATCATCATCACCACCACCCCGTCGAGAAGCGGACACGCGCCGCCCGCCCAGCGTCATCCTCATCACGCACTTCTCGGCCCTCCTCACCAGCCTCTTCACCCAGCGCGAGAAGTCGGCCGCCCACACGGCCCTGCAGCTCCTCGGCGCGCACCTGCGCTACCTCTCGCGCAGCCTGGCGTCGCACCCGCTCGTCCTGCTCCTCAACTCGACCACGACCTCTCCGTCCCCGGACAGCAATGCCGCCACCGGGAATGCGCAGCGCACCACAAACAGGGCCAAGCAGCCCCTCGATCCTACGTTGCGCTCCGTCTTCCACCCCGCGCCGCTGCCGCTCCCGGGCTACGCCGCGCCGCCGGCCGCACTCCTTCGCACCAACAAGCCCAGCTTCGGGCTCGTCTTTTCGCAGTTGCTTGACTTGCACCTGCTCTGCGCGAGGGTGCCGCGCGGCAGGGAAGACGCCGACGTCGTGTACGGCGCTGAGACGCCAGCGGCGGGACAGCAGTACGAGGCAACGGCGGCTGCGGCGGCCGCGAGGCATGTAACGGTGGTGGAGGTGCTGCTCGACGACATGGGCCTGTGGCAGGGCAAAACGGGCCACCGGCCGCGCCGGGAGCAGCGCTGGGCGGCCGTCGACGTTGTTGACGGGCGGGTCGTGGACGCGTTTGCCAAGGCTGAGAGGGTGTATCCCGAGCTGAGGCTCTCTGCTGGCTTTGGGGGCCGAAGGCCTTGACAGAAATGCTCAGGATGAGTTTTCGTAATACGGCTTCATGGTAGCAACTTGCGCTCCAGCTTGTTCATGACACCATGTCCGTACCAGATTTCAGGAGCGTCACAGCTTAAGGGGCACAAGGGCATGTCTAAAGCGTGCTTCCAAATTGATGTACGAGCAAATCAATAGCCCACCATCTCTACCGCGTCGATTAGGTCCGCTCAGTTTCAAATAATGCCATTTGCTTCATATTTCACACATCGCTAATCCCTTCCAACGTACACAAGACCCTTTTCCCCCTCACATCCGTCTTTCCCTTCCGTCCATCCTCCAGCCTGGCCCCCGGGGGGCGGCTGCAGAGCAGGACGAGCGTAAAACAGCCAAAAAACAACAACAATGAGCCATCCCTCGAAGCAAACGACATCCTGCTGCAGCGTAGCCCGAAATCGACACACCACCTCGCCAACGCTCCCTTGCTCCGCAGTCCCGGGCAAGTGACCCGGGGTGCGTTCCCGTACCTCCCCCCGCTATTAGGCAATATCAAACAATGTTCGCTGCAACAGTCTCCTTCCAGCCGGCGAGGGCCGCAGTGGTGGAAAAGCGATGCGGTCGGTATGCCATCAAGTGATACAAGAAGAACAAGAAGGATTTCCTGCAAGAGATTCTAGTCTAAGTTTGTTCAGGTAGGAGGTGGCGCGAAGAGCATGGCTATCGTGGGGGTGTCATGTTGCTAAGCTGGGGCGAAGAGGCCGACGCAGAAAGCATTTCAGACTTTCGGTTGATCTTCCAAAAGTCGATGGCCTCGACGACGTCTTCTCCTCGCTCATCTTCGTATGCAAACAAGATCTAAAGCGTCGTCAGTCACAAAATCCCTATAAAAGAGACAAGTATCCCATGCAACATACCTCGTGAGTGCTGCTATGAAGCATCCGAATGTTCTTATGAGGCACAATGTGAACCGCGCCATTCTCGATGTTCCGTAGCTCGATAAAGTTGGGCTCAAACGCAAGTATCCAGGGGTAGCTGAGAGCAAAACTCTGCGGACTTCCCTCCCAGTCGATGCGCCACTCGGGTCGCGCTCGCCAACCGTTCCTGTTGACAAAGAACGAGAATTCCGAGTAATTGAGCAAGAACTCTCCATTAAGACGTTCAATGTGGATTGGTCGGACCCCTTCCTTGCGCGCAACAAAGTCGAGCGAGGTGTCAGCCTGGTCCAACAGCGACTGCGTCTCCAGCGTCTCGAGTGACACCACCTCGAAGCCCCTAGCGCATGCCACGCAGAGCTTCGATTTGAGGAAGTGAACCGACGACGACTCGGTAGGGATGTAGAACTCCTTGAAAGGTCTGAGTTCGTCTTGGCCGCCAGCCATGAACTTGCCCAGTCCCTTTTGCTTCTTGGCCTTGGTCATGGCATCGTTTGGTTCAAAAACTTTGATGGTCGTAGATAGCGCCGAGGACTTGACGCAGCACACGAGATGCCTGCCCAGGCAAATTCCAGTCTTGAAGAAACTGCAGTGGTTCTGGATCTTCTTAGGTCGCTTAGCCAGAGCAGGCTCGTCAGGGTTCAGAGCAGACAGCGAGTACGACTGCAGCGTCTTGTTCGACAGCACCAGTAGCAGCTGGTACTCCTCCAAGATGTCAATCTGGGTGACGTTGGTCGTCTCCAGCACCCTCCTCGGGATCTGCTCCCGATTCTTACGGTCCGCCAGATACACGCCATTGTCGGTGCCAAACAGAAGCTTACGTCCGCCATCTGTTCAAGGTTAGCACCAGTCTCGTCAGTAGATGAATCTGCGAGAAGACTTACCAAAGGGCGTAACGCAGTTGATCTGGTTGGTGCCCACGAAGAAGTTGCTGGAGATGATTGTTGTGTTGAAGAAATCGGCGCGACCACGCAGGCGCTGCTGGGCAGTGTCGATGAACTCGAGCCACTTCTTGCGTGCCGCCTGATTTGCCGCATAGAGGGTGAGCTCGTATCCTGCTTTGCCCAAATGGCGAAAGGTGATTGGCCACCCCTCTCCCTTCTTGGCTTCCGCGTTGTTTGTTCTGATTGACGGGATCAAGCTTGAAGAGGAGCGCTTGATGCCCTGGACAGGGATGACCTCATCCATCTCGCGGATGGCAAGGAGCTCCAGCGGAATTGGTCGTCGATAAGCTTTGATCTCCTCATTCTTCCCGTTCTGCTTAATACGCACGAGCAGGACAGCGTGGTCGAACAAGAATGAAGTTATCTCCGAGGGATCGGTAGGGGACTTCTTGAGCTGGCTCTTAAAGACAAGCTCGCGGCCCTCTTCTGTGAGTTTAAGGTCAACCCTCTCGTTGGGCCTGAACCTCAGTTGATCGTGGAGCCGCCTCAGGTTGAATCGATTCTCTGCCTTGCCAGACTCATCGTTGACTCTTCCGAGAAGATCTCGGATCATGGTGAGCACCTTGGGAATGTCCTCTTTATCAGAGTTTTCGCCCTCAGTATACTTCAGCACGTTCTCGAGAAGGAGTGGGTAACGAGCAAGGCGCGTGGTGGGCTTGGTGAGATAGCCATTGAGCTCCAGCTTTCTGGACTCCTTCCGTCGCTCAATCTCGTCCACGAACTTGCCGAAGAAGGGATTGACGGATCGCTCGTTCTCGAACTCGAATTTACCTTCCAACTGCCTGGAACCGTAGTATATGAACGGCTCAAACTGGGGCACGTACTGGAGGAAGATGTCGCCAATGTTGTGAACAATGGGCTCTTTTTGTTGACGAACGGTCAGAGAAGCCGCAAAGCCCGAGCTGACATTGTGGATGCTGGGATGATCGACAATGTTGCTGAAGATATTCTTGACCACCTTTTCGCGGCGCTGCAAGGGGATAGGTGATGCCTTGGACCGCAGAGGCAGGATCCAGAAGTCGCGAAGATATTCCAAGTCCTTGACGAAGTCGCGCTCCGTATAGCAGATTTCAGAGATGACTTCTTGCCTCTTCTTTTCCCTCTCGCTAACGGCGTCGGCGATTTCCTTAGGCACTGAGTTGATCCAGAGTTTCTGCTCATCGGTCTTGTCGACCTCGTCGTCATTGATGTTTGCAGAGTCTTCCTTGCGAAGACCGGGGCCCATCTTCAGATTCAACCGGGATACCTGCTCCAACCTTCTGGGGCAGGCAATGGAGTAGCAGAGTTGGTCTCTTGTGCAAGTCGGCGAGTAGCACTCCGAGAGCAAAACAAAGACACCATTTACGGGAGATTTGTCCTCTGGCTCGTCCATCAGGCTTTCCCTAAACTGGTACATTTCCGACTGCGAATCTCGCAACCGGTGCTCGTACGTCACGTCGTGGAAGAATTTCTGCGCATCCAAAGCTCGACCGAGAAGTAATGCCAGGTTTCGATCCGTTGTCCGAATTATATACGACAGGACATCGACCGCTTCGGAGCCGCTGAAGGCATTTTTGTAGGTAAGTTCGTTCTTCGTTCGATCTCCTATGATAATCTTTCGACGGAAGCACTCTGCGACTTTCGAGAGCTGAGCCGGATATACAAGGGGTGGCCGTATCTTGGTCGCGGTGGCGGGTCGCTCACTCTCCACCGACTTGCTCCTAGAAGGGTGCTGGACGAGCGTAGAAGCATCAGACTCCGACGGGGTAATCGTTGGCGCAATGCTGGAGGCCATAGACATCGTCCTAGAATGATCAAGGGCGCCGGTGGACGAGGCCATGCTTGTGGTGCGGGTTTGCGAGCCCGGGGCACTCGGGTATCCGTTCGGTGTCGGATATCCATTGTTCGGCATGGGCGCTTCTGAGGGAGCCCGCCGATTTGGAATGACTCGGCCGCTCATGGTCTGATGGGCATCTCTGTCCTGCGGATGATACGTGCCCGTCATGGACATTGTTCGGTCTTCGTGTCGTTCCGGAACTACTCTGCCCTGGGCTGTTGTCCTCGCCGAGTTTTGAGTCGAGGAACTATACTGGGCATGTCGAAAATGGCTGGCGGGAGACTGCTGGTAAGAGCTCGGCGGCGGGTGGTACATCGGCGGGCGCGGCGCAGAAGCAAGAGACTGGGAGCGATAAGGGTCACTGTTCAGTGCAGGTCCGGGCCCGCCCTGATATGGATGGGTTTTCTGCATTTGTTGATATCTCGCTCCAGCAGCCTGTGCCGGAGGGCCTCGAGCTTCAAATCGAGGAGGGGGAGGGCCTCCAGGGCCGGGATAAGGCCTCCTGGCCTGCTGCTGATACTGTTGATGCTGCTGCTGCTGCTGCTGCATGTACTGCGTCTGAGGAGACGGCACTTGACTCCCAGAGGCGGCTCGCTGGCTGGGGTAGTACCCATTCGAATCGCTCTGTCGGCTTCGTGCGTTCATGGGATCGTGTTCGCCGTAGAATCCCTGCTGCTGCTGCGGCTGCGGCTGCCGCGGCGGAGGCTGGCGATGCGGGCCTGGGCCTTGACCCATCGACGACATGGTCTGCGTCCGGCCTTGATCCATTGCGAGATGCGAAGATGACGACGTCATGGTCTGAGATCGCCCGGGCGGAGGAGCGGCGCCGAAGATATTGGAGAAGGCGGCATCTCGCTGGTGGTTGTTGGCATCGGGGTAGCCACGTGGCGGGCGTTGTTGCGGAGCTGCTCGAGGATCATACGGGTAATCCGACATGATGACAGCTAAAGGCGAGAGCCCTCAGTCAGCGCACGAGACTCGGAAAGGCATCGAAAACACGACAAGCAGGGCAAGCCAACCGTTGAGATGCCTCGAGGGCCGCCAGCAGGCAACAAATCAAAGTCGTGGCAGACCGGCTGTCCGAGCAGTCGACGTTCGACGGGGAGCAACGCCGCCGTCGGTCGACGTGAAGGATGGCCGTCGCTTTGACTGCAGGGGCTGCGTCGCCCTCGTGTGGGTAGGGGATGTGTGGTCAACTCTTTGTGCCTCGCGGGGCGACGCGAGTGGTTTGGCGGTTGTCGGAACGAGCAGCAGCACTCGAGGCTGTGTCGTGATCCCTGCCCAAGGATCGTGGCTCGCTCCTCCGCACGTTCCGGGGGGGCTCGAAGAGAGGGGGGCGAGGCAGGACAAAGGTGTCAGGGCGAGGGCATCAAAGCTGGCAAAGGAATGCGCTGCCGAGCGGAGTGGGCAATTGGCGATCGCAAAGCCTGGTGAAGGCGGGCGCGGTGGGTGGTGGTCCAAGAGCGAGAGAGGGTTTGCAGGTTCGACGCCTGCCGCCCGCTGTCTTGGCTCGCTCAAGTTCCGCTCCAGGCGCTAGGTAACTTAGCTGGGGGAGTGACCCCTTGCTGCGCAGTGCTCTGCCGCGGCGCTGTACTGTTCTGCGCCGTACCTGGCGATGTTCGCTCGAGTTGATTCAGGCTGGCGAATGAGAGCCAGCGCGCTGAACGAGGTGCCAGCTTGAGCCACAAGCAAGCGGCTCCAGGGCCTTTGACGGCGCCGTAGGGGATGCCGACGCCGGAGACACGCGCCAGTGTAGGTCCCTGAGCTGCAGCGGCCCTGATGCTCTGCGGCCAGGGTTTGCGCTATTAGCGGCCGTTGATAGGTAAGGTATACCTGCCAGCGCGGCTCTGCGGTGGGCCGGCAGCGCTGGCGAAAGCATACGGTGCGCTACAATTCGAGAACCCGTGAACTCCTCCGAGTGTCTACGTTAGCTTGCCTCGTGTCTCGTGTCCCAACGGCCCCAAATGCAAGCCGACGGCGGAACCTGAAGGCCATGTATCGCTGCCACGAGCCCAAAATCATCCGAGCTTGGTGCACGTACCAGTACTCCCTTGGGCTACGTACAGCCTGTCAAACTTGGACCCAGCTCCTTCTTGGCTTAGCGGCAAGTCTAGACAAATAAGGGGAGCAGCTCAGTCACGTGCCTGGTCAGGAGGGCGGCGGCCGTGTGATTGGCTACTACGACGCCAGCTCGCAACTTGGAACCAGCTTCCACGCAGCCTGCCTACTTCGTGCTCCAAGCTCCATCAAGTCGTCAACCGAGACACTCCGCTGTTCTTCCTCCTCCGCCAGCAGCGTTGCTCCGTTCATCATGGATTCAGAACTTGCTCCCAAGTTCGCCCCCTTCTTTGGGATGGTAAGTGCGATCCGCCATCGTCGAGCACGAGCGTCAAGGTGCTAACGCTGCCCGTTGCAGGCTGGCATCGCGTCCGCCATGATCTTCGGATGTAAGCCATTCCTCGCCTGCTCCCCCAGCACGCTGTTTGCTTTTCCTTGTGGATTCTAAACCAGATATACAGCCATCGGCGCGGCATATGGCACCGCGAAGTCCGGCATCGGCATTGCTGGTGTGGGCACGTTTCGACCGGACCTCATCATGAAAGTATTGCTCATTACCGAAGGCCCAAGCACAGCGGACGCCATCATTTCTAACGCCGTGAGCAGTGCCTGATTCCCGTTGTCATGTCCGGTATCATCGCTGTCTACTCGCTCGTCATATCCGTTCTCATCGCCCAGGACCTGAACCCGCCAGGCAACGAAAGCTACTCCTTGTTCGCGTACGTGTCCCACGACTCCCAGATGTGGCCAGGCGTTTCGGTCGTCTAACATGTGGCAGAGGTTTTATGCATCTGGCATGCGGTACGGCAGTCGGCATGACCGGCCTCGCGGCGGGTTACTCCATCGGCATCGTCGGCGACACTGGTGTGCGAGCATATATGCAACAGTCCAGGATCTTTGTCGGCATGGTCCTCATCCTCATTTTTGGCGAAGTTCTGGGTCTCTATGGGTATGTCTCGTTCAAATATTTGAGCGAACTTGGGCTAATTTTCGCAGTCTCATTGTGGCCCTGCTCCTCAACTCTCGTAGCAAGGGTTGAGCGTCATACGAATGCAGTATCGACGAATAAATATCTAGTGGTGCGCAAAACACGCGCGAGACGATCGTTCCGTCGTCAGACAGCAAGAGCAATGTCTTAATAGCTGCATGGGGCATGGCGTTCTGGAATATGTACATTTACGGCGACAGGTAGAAGTCAGACGAGCGTGTTACACAACCAAGCTACACTCGCAGCTTTGGCATGTATGCTTACGACCGAGTTAAACATGCAAGCCAATGCCTTAACCCCTAGAACCAGATACGTCATGCTTGATATGGGCTGAAATGGATCTTCTCCTTTCAGCGCAGCTCCCACTACCGATACCGAGATGATCCGCAGAGAGCAGCGCGTATGAAGATTGACCGACTATGCAGCTCATACCCGCACTTGACGAAACCCCAGAACATGGAGTCGAGATGATTGCACCGAATCTGGAAAATAAATGCACCGGACAATCCACTCTAGACACTTGCGCCGTCACATAACTCATGATCTCTTCAAATGCTTTGGACAAAGAAAACAGCCACCAGACGAGGACCCAAAGACTAGTCATCAAAGCAGGCCGCGGGCCTAAGAGAGCAGGCGGCCGCCGACCCGTCGCATAAACCTCTTGCGCTGCTTGTTATCGACCTGTTGTCGAAACCGGGCCCAGCTTCGTTCTCTCTCCTCCCAGTCATTCATCTGCGCTGTTTCATGTTAGCATCCGCTGACGACTGCAGTATCCTCTGTACTAACATAACAGCCAGTCCCACTGGCGGTCCTCTCGAAGCAGGATGTCATCGCCCGACTCGCGGGCAAGTCTCTCGCGGCGAGCTTCCGCTGCAGCAACCTCGCCTACCAGATAAGGGTCCTCCAGGGGTCTGATCTCGTCCGCGGCGTACATGTGGCTCTCCAGAGGACGGTCACTGAGCTCGTTTCGCTTCGTGGGGTCGGCAGATCCGTTGTACCTGCCGTCCGTGATGCGTCTTTCAGCTACATTTCGGTAGTGGCGGGCTGCGACAGCGCTGTTGGCGGACCACGTGGGGATGCGGAAGCTGGGCAATGTCATGGTGGCCTGCGAGGCAGGGGGGATGGGTGGGAGGCCGACTTGCGCAACGGGCGTTGATGTCTCGTTCCGGGCTGGGACGTTGGCGGCGGCCGAGGCGCTCGTTCTGGGAGCGTACGCGGGAGCGGCATCGGCGGGTTGGGCGGTGGAGTGGTACGAAGGTGCATTAGACACTGCAGACAAACTGTCAGTCGCGAATCTCCACGTCGCGTGAGTAGTGGTGGCTTGATATATAGGCATATGAAGTCATGAGTGCAACCTCTCAGCCAAGCAGGTGCATTTCTTACCGTATGAGGGCGCGGCAGAGCGGATCGACGCCGTCTCAAAGTCATCGTGGCTGTAGCGAGGTGTGGAAATAGCCCCCGTCATAATGGGCAGGTGGAGTTTACCAGAAGGCCGAGAGTTGAAGGTGAGGGCGCGAGGATAGGGCACGGTCCGAGCATCTGTTCAGAAACCCGTATAGAAGGCAACGGACAACCACGAGCGGGGGAGACAGTCCAGGCAGTTGTGAGGTGTGAAGATGGCTTCGCGAATGGCGGCACGAAGCTAGTGTAGAGATGGCGAGGTATCGCCTCCAATATGACGGTTACACCACGGACCGAGAGCTGCCAGGCTATCCCGGAGGAGGCGGAGAAGAGAAGCGTCCAAAGAGACAACGAGAGCTCAACGTCGAGCTGCTGCTGCGCATATGTCGCAATGCGAAGCTGCTATCGTCTATGTGGCGGTGGGAAAGACGAACTGTACCTGAAGAGGTGGCGAAGCGAGCACACGTGAGATGGCACCGAGAGAGTTCCGATGCAGAACACAGACGGCAGATGGCAGTGCGGAGACGCAACAAGTACGAATAGTGGTTATAAGCGGATGCGACAAATCCCTGCCAAGAAACGATGATGCAGATACGAATACTTGCGGAATTAAAAGTGCAGTACACGGTGGAGGCGAGGGACGATGACGACGAGAAGGAGAGGAAAGAGGAACGTCACACATACGCACACGCGAGAGGTTGAAGAGCGGCCAAGGCTCAGCTCAGCCACTGGGGTTGGTTACTGGAGATTGCCACGGCTCTGACGCCTAGAAGCAGCCTCGAAGAATAACAAACAAGCAAGGAAGCTTTCGGGGTGGGCAGAACCGGACGCCAGTCTGTTAGTCCGCGAGCATGGCTTCACTTACAACCGAGAGCTCGCGGCGGGGTAAATCGTTATCTGCACCTCTCGCAAGCTCCCCCTAGTAGCCACCGCCGCTAGGCACCACGGCATGGCGGGGTCCGACTGCGCTTCATTCGCTGCAGGTTCCATCCACCCAGGCCAGGCCAGTGAGGAGGTGTGCTCCATAATGCCGAGCTCGACCAGCGGCGCAGCGGTGGTGGCTGGTGGCAGGAAGTGGAGGTGGATGGAGGTTCAGCAAACACCAGAGCGGATGGTGAGGAGAAAGAGAGGGGAAAAGGGGAGGGAGGTGGTGGCCTGCGCACGCATAGACCGCCAGGCCTGCATCTCCTGCGCCGCAAATAGCAACTAATTACAGCATCTCAGTAACGGCATATATCTACGACAACCCCGTCGTGTTCCATGGAAACCAAGGACATCCAGGCGCGTCCATGCAGCTTCGTCAGCTCAGGCCGCGGACAATGGACTCAACCACCTTCTTTGTCTCGTAAGCGGGTCGGTGTCGGTGGGCCACGATGATGTGTTCTGCGTGATATCGCGCCTTTAGCCGTCGGCAACGAAGTGAGGCAATGGGCCCGCCCGCGCGTGCCTTGTTTTTTGTGCTTTTGCTTGGTTCAGAGGCCGCCGGAAGGTGTCCTGGTTGTGCCCG
This sequence comes from Tolypocladium pustulatum, assembly GCA_024340155.1. Taxonomy (NCBI): domain Eukaryota; kingdom Fungi; phylum Ascomycota; class Sordariomycetes; order Hypocreales; family Ophiocordycipitaceae; genus Tolypocladium; species Tolypocladium pustulatum. The sequence continues at coordinate 52,400 of JALHBY010000108.1, forward strand.
CAGCTGGCAAAAGTCCTCGTTTTCGTGCACTGCCATCTCCTAGGTATGAGGCAGACACACCAGCGTGGTCTTTCCCGTGCAGCACTCGGATGTGTCCGCGTGAGGCCCGCAGCGACCACGCGATCCATCAAATGCACCTGCATGGGCTCGGCCTGGGGCCTGCATCCGCCTTCGGGAGCCCGGGGCTGCTGGCTTGGCTGCCAAAAGTGCCCTTTGGTCGAAGCTGGCGAACGGGGCCTGCGGTTGTCAGGGGCTCGGGCGCGCGGAGGGTGCAGTATCCCCGAAAGGCGTGGCAGCCTTGGCATCACGGCTTGGGCTATGCTGTTCGAGAACCCCAATCGTTGGTGAGCACGATCAACCGTTCTGCCAGGAGCCAGGTAGGACTGCTGGTACCAGGCTTATTAGGCCCGGTCAACGTATCGAACAATGCAGGGTCCATGTGTCACTGATGAGGTCGTATTGCCCTGCTCGCCCGCTGTGAACGGTGTGGCATCCGTAAACCGCTCAACGATAGTCCGAACGCACCCTCCCATCGTGTTTGTTACCCGCCTAGAGCGCTTGGAGCGCCTCCGCATCCAGCCTTGCATGCATTCATGCGAGCCGGTCTGGGATCCGGGAGGCATCCGCACCTGCGTCGACGGTCACAAGAATCTCGTTGACGCAGGTTGAACAGTTTGGACACGTCGAGATGCCATCGATGTTTGGTGATATTAAGCATGCTGGTCATCTGCGAGGCGTCCACCACATGCCCAAGCCTGGCCTTGGCTACGGTCCTTTCTGGCACGAGACGCTGAGATGGGTGGTGTGCCCAATCGAAACCAACCGAGGTCGCTGATCTATTTGTCCACTGTGTACTCCGTACTCTCGTACCTTGTAGAGAAAGGTTGGCTAAGCGTCTGTGACGTCTCCTGCCAGCCCGCCGTTGACAGTCATCATGATTCTTGCGTCAGATCCACAAGTCGAATGCCAAAATACGTCAAGGAACGGCTCGGTGGACGACCGAGACAGCAAGCTTTTGATAAACATGGAATATCACGCACTAGGGACAACGTTCTTATCCTGGCTTGATGGACTCCAGGCTGTGCTTTAGCGTGTTGGCTCATCATGAGAGACCTGGGCCTTGAATGCCTCCAAGCATCAAGCTCCATGAGCAAACACCAGCGCACATTAGAATGCAACTTAGTTACACATACCCAAGTGCTCACTAAATTTATTGGATGTCTGTTCACTACGTAACCTCAAAAGTCCAAGCAAATCCAGAAAATGAGTTGAGCTCGAGATGCAAAGACCCATTGGCTGTGATGTCCAGGGTAGTCTGCTTGGAAAGTACGGTTGAGGTTTGAGCTAGGGTGCCAAGGTGCTAGCCGTAAGGTACCTGTAGTCATAATGCGGGGCACCGGGTTAAAGAGGTACGTACCTGTCGCGTCTGGCAACGCGACTTCTGATTCGTATCTCGAACATCGGCCCAAGGAAGATAACGTTGAAAGTTCGTCAAGACCATGTCAACGTCGACTTTCGGGAATTAACGTTGACTATCTGCATTCAAACGACACTCGCGCAGCAAGTTGTACGACTGCTTCAACCACAGGTCCACCGTGCGACATCTCGCGATGCCAACACGCGTCCCCAACGTCGCCGACGATGAGGACCAAGAAAGCCATTCGTCGACCCCATCGCCGGCGAGTCAGAACCTCGCGATGAGACAACGATCCGAAGCGCGCAGTGCATCTGGGGCCAAAAGAAAGCGCGCCAGCACGGCGAACGGCAACTCAGCCCAGCGGCGAAGGACGGCACAGCCAGACGAAGACAGCGACGAGGATTCAGAGGAGGACGTGTACGATCCAGACCAACCCTTGCAGGAGCGCCGTACGGTGCAAAAGGGCTATAGAGACCTCCTGCGCGACATTACCGAAAACACCGAGGAGTACTTGAACAAGGACTCGTCCGGCTTGCACGAAACCATCCTCAAAGCCGATGCCCTATCCAAGAAGCTGAAACAGACAACCGAGGCGACGATCGATTCGCGACTGCTCGTGAGCACGACGGACCTATCCTATCGCAAAACACTGCGCCTGACGCAGGGCAGTTTGTCACAAGGAATCGACGTCGATGAATTCGTATCCAAGTGCATCACATACATGAGGCACGGCGGCGGAATCGCCGACGATGATGCGCCAGAGCTCTCCAGCACGCAAAGGCAGCGCCGGAACACTGTTGGCAGGGGTGATGATGACGACGACGAGATTGGTGACGAGGGAGACATGATGAACTGGCCACACCTGGGACGGTTCGCCTGCTTGCCGCACATACGGCGGCCGGCATTGCCTGGGTTCCTCCTAGGGCCCCTATCGGTGGAGAAAAAGACTCGCAAGATCACAAAGCGGAGCGCTCCATTCCGGCCAGATAACTTGACCGAGACGAGGCCAGAGGTGCTCAACGTGGAAGACCTCGCCAAGAGAGAGAATGACTTGACTGCAATCTGCGGAAAGATCCTGCAGCAACTACAAACCATTCAAGCAGACACGCAGGAGACGGTTGCGGAACTGATTGATGACGACATGGATGATGACGAGAAGACAAAGATAATGCACAAACATGGTCTTCGCAGCACAGGCGGCATTGACCTCATGAGGTTTGTAGTCAACCCAAAGTCCTTTGCGCAGACAGTCGAGAACATATTCTACGTCAGCTTCCTCATTCGCGACGGGAGGATCGAGATTGACTTTGACGAATTTGATCTACCTGCTCTGGGTAAGTTTCCATCCTTGTCTGGCCTACGAGAGCCTTGACTAACACGCCTCGCAGCACCGGTCGACCGAGAAGCTGATGAAGATGGCACGGTTCGCCACAGCGCATCCAAGCACCAAGCCATCTTATCCATGGACATGAACACGTGGCGTGAGATCATTGAGACCTTTGACCTGAAAGAGTCTATGATAGCGCACCGAAGAGAGGCGACCAATGGTGGTCCGGGAGCGCGGGGCTGGTACAGCTAAGCATATCTGGCGACACGAGTGTTGGGATTTTATGTTAGCGCTGATGGAACTTCTTTGACAGAAGAGGCATGACAACATATGCAATAGTGCATATCTACGGTACTCTGTAAACTAATTTATGTTGAAGGGCGGGATGGCCACGGCGTCCACTGGTCCGAGTAACGACTTCTTTCATGCCTCGCTCCCGGCTCTGTTCTCTTCCTGCACCTCTTGTGCACTTGCCACTAAGTGGCATTTCCACTGGAAATCTTTGCCACCACCGTCAAAGGCCTCCGCCGTGAGTGGAAGAAGCAACTGAATCATAAGGAAGTCGTCGACTTGAGCGGAGGTTACGATTCCTCCTTTGTGTCATCAGCTTAAATCCATCGTTGGGCCCCTGAAACTTGCTTCGGTGCTTTACACCTTGGTCCCTGGTACGATACAAGCCGCGGAGCATCTCAATATGGATGGAGGCAAATGTCAGTCGATGGACCCCAAGGGCTCTCCAAATATCGTCACCAACGCGCCCACGATGTTTGATACGGCTGGAGGTGAAAGCGAAACCGCGAATCCCACAAATCGTATCAACAAGGGTGATAACTTGCCGCAAAAGTCGCCGCAGAGGTCAGAAAAGTCAGTGAGCGAGGACTCAGGCTACGGCAAATCATGCCCGCTCATAGAGAACAATGCTGCGAGCTCGCAAACATTATTCAACCACTGCTCAACGCTGCGGTCGCTCGCCGATGGGGAAGTCGGCTCGCCCCAAGACAATCTGATGAGCACGCAAGAGATTTCCAACACATGCGAGGAGCTGCGAGGGACGCATATTGCTTCAAGCCCTGCTCTTGCGGACTGGGAGCGACTCATGAGGATTTGCCGCTCTGCGCAAAGGATTAACCAGCAGCACCGGAACCAGGCGCAGACGCACCTGGAAGCTCTCGAGTGTACTAAAAGTGGTTGTACAAGACCGCATTGCGAGCAAAATGCCATGGTTCTGGCCGAGTTCCTCCAGCCAAAGCCTTTCGAGACAATGGACCAAGTGCTCCAGATGGTTGATGAGCACATGTCCGCGTGGGGAGACGTTGCCAAATGTCTACACGGTGGACAAAGAAATGGGAAAAGAGATTCAAACGAGGATTTCAACGATGTGATAGTCATCGCGAGGCTCAGTAAATGCGTTAGAGAACAGAATACGATCATCTGTGGGCTGCGGGCAGAACTTTCGGGTACGAAGCGGAAGTTGGACATGGTCAACAGGCTGGCTCTTAGACAGAGTGAGGGACAGATGCAAGTGCGAGTACAGGCGCAGGGGACGAGTCTGCCTCAGGATGTCGAGGTACCCTCTCAAGCTGAAAGTAGCCGCAGACCGGAGGCGGGCGAGCCGGAGAGCCTCTTTACTCCTGAGCCAAAGAACTCTACAGATGAATCTCCAAACGGCTCGCCGAGCAGGATTACACCCAGCACCTCCAATGATATCACTTCGACAGAAATAAGCAGTCCGGAAGAGTTCAACCCGGGCGTCACACCCTCTTGCCAGGCCCCGAGCGGACCCTCCGGCAGCAGCACCGAGGCGTCCATCAACCAGCCGGACAAAGCTCAAGAGCAGCATCGCCAAGCAGGGCAGCAACAGCAGTTGCTGAAAGATAGAGAGGAGGAGCTGGCAGACAGAGAGGAGGAGCTGGCAGACAGAGAAGCGGAGCTACAAGAGTGCAGGAGGGAACTAGAGGAGTGCAAGCGAGAGTTGCAAGACCAAGAGGACCGCTGCAGAAAGCGGGCGAGTAGCGCGGCTGCTAGGAGACGCAGCTCGCTATTCTTTGGAAATCTGAACTTTGGCAGCTTGTTCAGTGAACTCAGGGCAGTCGATACTGTGCCGAATAGCCCGGATATCCCGGCCTTTGACAGCGGGCTTGAGCATGACCGGAACGAGCAGCGCAACAACTTAGACTACGCGCCCGCTACCACGACAGAGCGGCCGGGAGCGGCGCGCTCATCTATGGAGCAGCGACCCGGCATGCCGCGTTCCACGACAAGGGAAGGCAAGATGCAGATTGCACAGTCTCTTTCACTGCCGGGAACGGCTTATTTCCCTTACACAACAGTGGAGGAGAAACCGAAGACATTCCCTTCCACCTCTACCCCTTTTACGATGGCTGGGCAGCCGGGGGCGCGGAGGTCTGCTTCTGTTTCCTCCCTGCGGGCGCACCAAGAACCGCGGGTTTCTATAATAAGGGAGCAGCTTCGGGCGTGGGTGGAGGTCTGGCTGTTTCTTTACGCCCTTGTCCTCTATCCGATGCCAGGGCTGAAGCGCTTCTTAACCATCGTGCTGTTCCCCGCTGGTATTGACTGGGACTCCTGGCTGCCGGCGTCAGTGCCGCAGAGGCCCTTGCCGATGGAGGCGTTTGGGCGTGTCCTGCGACAGGTTGTCGTTTTCCTCTCGATGCAGATATATGTATCGTGTCACCAGCAGCGAAAGATATGGCTCGACGCCAACACTCTGACCAGGTCGTATTTGGTTAAGCAATCCCACGAGGGCACGCGTTGGTGGTGGTTATCTGGCATTGATCCGGACTTGATGGTCTGGGGCCAGAGCTTCAGCCCCTATTTCATCATGTTGGCGCAAACGGCGGACATGTGGGCGCCGTTTGCCATTGCGAGGCTGCGGAAGATGATGCTGACAGGGCAAAATGGGTTGGATGCAACTTAAAGTATCGTCCAAGATGTTTCGGTGGAAATCGGCAATCCAAGAGTGGTATGAGCTTGTCAGGCCAGGAAGCTGTAGATCCAACAGACACAACATGAAGTGAGGGACTGTGGTTGGCTACCCCATTGTCACGTCAGCCTTACTGAAAGCACCAAAAGGCACGTGTGCCTTGTACCATCGCTTCTCACGAGAGCGACTCAAACTCGAGCCAACTATGATAGGCGATGTGAAAATAGATGTGGAAGAGCAACTTTCTTTCGAGACGAAGTGGTTTGGCTTGTAGAGGTGATCCCTCTGGCTGCGCTCGTTGAGTCTTTTCCAGCGATGCTTGAGACCAACTCGGACTATCTTGGTCGTCTTTCCACTCACGTGCTGCAGTGGTACTGGCTGTAAACAGGGATGGCATCACTTCAGACTCGGAGCATGCTTCGTTGCGCCAACTCGTCGTACGACTTGCGTCGGTGCATATATTCGTCCGGCGGGCCAATTCAGACTACAAAACAAATGGAGAATGGCTGACAAACCAGCGACCAGCCCAAAGTCCGGCCCCTGTACGATAGTAGCAATACTGTACGAGTAGAATAGCAGCCGCGTCGGAGCCATCGCCGGACCCGCTGAGCCTCGGCAGTGACTGGGATGGGATATGGCCCCGCCGAAGCGGGCTGGAGACCCGCCTGATCGGGGCGCTATCTCCGGGGCGGGCGTTTGTTGATGTCATGACGGATCATGCTACTGACGATACTGTAACTGTTTCTTATCACTGGCTCTACCGAGCGGCTCCCCTCCCTCCTCAGGGTCCAGTCTGCCGTTTATTTGTCATGCCTCGTCTGAGCCGCCTGCAGCGCGTCGAGCCTGCCGCCTATAGCAAGCAACTGCTCCGAGTCTCGCCATCGCAGCGGCGAGTCGCTGACAATTACGCCTGTGCGCCAGAGCCGGGAGCTTTAAACCGGGAGCAGCCAGTTTTAGGTCCAACACGGCGGGCCGCTAACTTTTGCGTCATCGACGGTTGCGACTCAAGCCCTGTTATAAAGGCTTGTGGCGGCGCCTCGCCATCCCCGACGCCTCGGCTTCCGTTGCGACGACGACTTAATCATAATACCCTACTTGGCAGCTCCCTGTTCTCCCTCCTGCTCCTCTACAACCTTCACCAGTCGCTTGAAAGCACCAAGATACGCGCCTTCAGCTCCAGCCCGGCAACAGCAGCGACAATGTCGGCTTCGCTCATACCAAAGAACCCGGCCGACCTCATGGTCATCCGCAATGTCACGCCCAATATTGCCACCTTTTCAGTGCCCTTTTCGCGGTTTGGCAGAATAAACATTGGCGGACGCGGCACCTTGGGTACGCAATTTCTCGCTCTCGTTCGCCCGACGATGGTGCTAATCAGTCGCAGTGAAACTCACCTCGGGGGCCCTCGCCGCCTTCTCGCCTGTCGCGCTCACTGACGCCACCAAGACCAAGGTGGCCGAGATGGGTGGCAACGTCAGCTACATCGTAGCGCTAGACATTGAGCATCATATCTTCATCTCCCAGTGGGCCAAGGAGTATCCTGGAGCCAAGATCATCGGCCCCGAGGGGCTCCAGGAAAAGCGCGACAAGCAGCACGACGACCCCAACATTGGCAGCGACAAAATCGACATTGTCTTCACAAAGGCCAACAAGCGCGCGCTTCGCATTGGCGGCGACTTCGACGCTGACTTCGACTACGAGTACGTCGACGGCCACGGCAACCGCGAACTCGTCTTCCTATACAAGCCGGAGCGGGTGCTTATCGAGGCTGACCTCCTGTTCAACCTACCGGCTGTCGAGCAGTACAGCCGGGTCCCCGAGGTGGAGCGCAAGGGGGGCATCACGGACAAGCTGTTCCAGCACACGCAGAACCCCGCGGGCGACGCCACGTGGATGAAGCGCTTTATCTGGCACCTGGCCGCCAAGGATCGCCCGAGCTTCAACGACAGCGTCAGGCGAATTGCGGCGTGGGACTTTGCGATGCTGATTCCGTGCCACGGCGACGTGCTGGAGGGCAACGGCAAGGAGGTGTTTGACAAGGTTTTCCAATGGCACCTGGAGGCGAAGAAGTGAGATGATACCCGTGGCTTGCGGAAGCTGAGGAGCCTGTAATTGCTAGTGAGCAGTGGTGTTGGTCATTTGAACGAGGAGTGTTGGCGTTTGTTGACGAGATGACCTCTCGAAAAATAATGTGGAACAACAAGTAGAGTAGGCGCTAGATTGAACGAAGCTATACGAGGCAAGAACTATTAATCACCTCATATGCAAGCGCTCGCGACGTGGCATGTTGGGCTGGTTCGCCTTATGATCCAAAGCATCTTAAAGTCGAGCGAGTGGTGACTGGTGAGCCTCTTCAGCGCGGGGTACCTGAATGTAAGTCTAGCGGGGCTGATTGGCGGCGGCATCAGCGGCGCCTCGATTAAGGATACCGTGGACGCGTGCCTACGTCGGCAGCTGAACGTGCACCATCCATCAGCATCTACGCACTGCTAAACGTCGCAAGCACGCGCACCTCTCTCCCCTCGACGCAGAATGACATGAACGCGTCGCCGCCATGGCCGACTACGGGAGAATGGACCCGTTTTCCTTTGCGGGCTCCAAAGATGTCGACCATCCCGTCAGCATCCGGATGTATGTCCCATCCAGCACCTCGCGCCATGCCATGCTATGCCATACCATGCCACGAGGCACGTTCGTCTTGCTGACTGTCTCGCCTTGTAGCATGAACCTGGAGGGTGACGATCCGCCCGTCAAATACTCAACCCTTCTCGATCGGCCAGACCTGCGGCACATAGGCTCGAACACGAGGTAACGGCCGAACCTGCATGCATGGACATCGCCAGTGGACTGCAAGCTGACGGCACTGCTGCCAGCCCTTTCTCTGACCTTTTCGTCACGGTGCAGGTCTGGGCGGGCTCCAAACCCTTCACAGTGCCCGTGCAGACAGCGTACAAGCCGTTTCGCTCCGAAAGAAAGTGTGTATACCCTATCGAAGGAGATGAAGATGTCGCGATTAATCAAGTCGCCAACAGGTGGAACGAATGGCTAGAACTGCCCATCACATACAAGCAGCTCCCAGGCAACGCCCGTCTCGCCATCACGATTTGGGACCTGTCGCCCACCGGAGGTAAGCGTGCGCTGGACCATGCCATCCCGTTCGGAGGGACCACCCTGCCGCTTTTCGACGCCGACAATCAGGTGCAAAAGGGACGGCAAAAGTGCCTTGTACACAGGCACAAACATGCCGATGGAACTGACAACTCCAAGACCCCGGCTCTGGCCGCCTCAAAGAGAAAGGCAACTGCCAGGAAAGACGTAATACCGCAGGACAAGGATGCCGAGGAGCTCGATAGGATGGAGAAACTGTTCAAGAAGCACGAAATGGGCGAGATTCCGCGCGTGGACTGGCTGGACCAGATGGTCTTTCGCAGCTTCGAGAAGCGTGGGCTGCAGGCGGCCAAGTCGTCCTTGAGAATGCTCCAGCGACAGCGTGCGGTAAACGGCGACAGCGGGAATGAGGCGGATGATGACGATGACGAAGACAGGATCGACGACGGACGGTCAGGCACGTCGGCCTTTCTGCTCAATGTCGAACTCCCGCGCTTTGATTTTCCCGTGGTCTTTGCCGATCACGAATACGAGCCGCCACCAATATCGGCGCTGCTGTCACTGTCAGCATCACAGGGCAACATCTCCCAGGGCCATCCACAGGTCCAGTATGGCCCAGGGATCAATGCCCTAGGGGAGAGTCCTGATGGATTTGGTACACGCCTCGTCAAGGTCTACGACCCAGAGGTCGGGCTGAGGGATAACCCGGCCGAGGCCAAGCACAGACGGCTCTTCCGAAGCTCCCACCGGCATGGCACTTTGGACAAGGATTTGAAGCCAAACGCCAAGGTCCGCGACGAGCTTAATATGATCATGTCGTACTCGCCTACGCACGTCCTTTCTCCAGAGGAAACGGATCTGGTCTGGAAGTTTAGATACCATCTGACTCGCGACAAGCGGGCCTTGACCAAGTTTGTCAAGTCTGTCAACTGGTCTGACCAGAGCGAGTCAAAGCAAGCGATCCAAGTTCTCGGTCGGTGGACCGAGATCGACATTGACGATGCTCTTGAGCTCCTCGGTCCCTCGTTCGATAATCCTGCTGTTCGGTCCTATGCCGTGGACCGGCTGCGAAAGGCCGACGACCAGGAACTGCTGCTGTATTTGCTTCAACTGGTGCAGGGCCTCAAGTACGAGCACATATCCGTCGACTCTGAACAAAACGGTACACGGGACTCATCGCTTGCCAAGTTCCTCATTCAACGGGCGGCCGCCAATTTTATGCTCGGAAACTACCTGTATTGGTACCTGATGGTGGAGTGCGACGACCAGAGCCCGGAACAGGGCCTCGACAATCGTAACATCTACCGCAAGGTTGCGTACGATTTCATGACCGAACTTGTCAAGCAACCCGGGGGCAACGAGGACAGGAAGACGCTTCTCCGACAGGCTGAACTCATTGCCATCTTGTCGAAGATCTCCGGCGAAGTCAAGGTGTCCAATGAGTCGATCGCCAAGAAGGTGGAGCGGGTCAAGACCTTCCTTGCGGATCCAAAGAACGAACTGGTAACCATCGATCCGCCGCTCCCAATGCCTCTGGATCCGTCCATCAGGATCACCGGCGTCGCGTCGGACCAGGTCATGGTGTTCAAGTCCTCCCTGAACCCCATTAAATGCAGCTTCAGAACAACTGCAGGAACTTCTTATCCCATCATCTTCAAACTGGGTGATGATCTGAGGCAAGACCAACTGGTGATCCAGATCATCACGCTTATGGACCAACTGCTACAAAAAGAGAATCTGGATCTAAAGTTGACGCCTTACAAGATCTTGGCAACGAGCACCACAGCGGGGGCCTCGCAATTTGTCCAGTCTCAAAGCTTGTCGAGTATAGTAGGCAAGTTCAAGGCGAACCCGGCTCTGGCTTACCTCAGACACCATAACCCCGACGATAGACAGCCCCTCGGGGTTCGTCAAGAAACACTCGACACATACGTCAAGTCGTGCGCTGGCTACTGTGTCATTACATACATCCTCGGCGTCGGTGACAGACATCTCGACAACCTTCTCCTCGCCCCAGACGGCCATTTCTTCCACGCCGACTTTGGCTTCATCCTCGGCCGTGACCCGAAGCCCTTTGCGCCTGTCATGAAGCTCTCCAAGGAGATGGTGGAGTGCATGGGCGGCGTCAATTCAGAGCACTACCAGATGTTCAAGCAGTACTGCTTCCTGGCCTACACGGCACTTCGCAAGTCGTCGAACCTGATCCTCAATCTCTTCAGCCTCATGGTTCACGCCAACATCCCCGACATCCGCCTCGAACCGGACAAGGCGGTGATGAAGGTGCGCGAGAGGTTTCATCTGGAACTGACCGAGGAGGAGGCCATTTTGTACTTTGGCAATGTGATTGAAGGCACCTTGACGGCCTTTGCGCCAGTGGTGATTGACAAGCTGCACGAATGGGCGCAAGCTTTGCGGGCGTGAGACAGCGTGGCGTCGGTCTTATGATACCTCATGAATAGACTGTGTTGCTTTTCGAGGAAGCTTTCCGCGTCTCTGCCGTTGTAAATGTGAATGGCGTTTCTGGCTTCGCTTATGGCGGACATTGCCAGCCTTGCAAGACTATTTGAATATTGAACCTTTTCTAATGGCTTTTCTTGCCGCCATGGTTGCTTCCTGAAGCGAGAACAAGCGCCTGTTCCTTTGTCCTCACAGGGTTTGTAGTTATTTTTTTCACCGCTATGCGCATCGGCCCAAGCCGAAAGCGTAATGCTTCTCTTATTACTGCACATTCGTCCCAGTTCAATCTATTTTCCCTCTTTTTACTAACAGCTATTGTACAAACATATGCCTGGATTTAGGTGTCGCCAAACACAAACACCCCCTTTCCTTTCCTGAAACCCTTCAGGCCATTCTGCGCCGCGCCGCTCAAGGCTGTCTCTTCCGTCTCCCAGTCCCACTTGACCTCCTCGACGGGCACGTCACGGAACTGGCCGGCACGGATGAGGCCGAGGATGTCTGCAATCATGTGCCTGCGACCCGTCACGTCCTGCTGGTTCCACTTGGAGAGCCAAAAGCCAACGAAGCGGATGTCCTTGAAGATGAGGAGGCCCACGGGCAGAGCGACGGGTTGCTTCGCCATGCCACCGTAGGACACCATGGTGCCCTCCTCGCCCAGGCAGCGGGCGATGGCCGTCGCCGACTTGCCGCCGACGCAATTGAGCCCGAGGCCGATCTGCTCGCGGCCCTTGCGAGTGATTTCCGCGAGCTGGTCTTTCCATTCGCGCGATAGGAATTGCGACTCCGTCACCACGACACTGGCGCCGAGAGCGAGGAGCTCCTGCTTCAACTCCTCTGTCGCCTCGGCTGTGTCCCTGTCACGGATGACGTTGATGCTCCTCAGCCCCCAGAGCTTGCCAAACTGGATGGCTGCCCGCCCAACACCTGAGTTTGCGCCATTCTGGATGAACCACTGGCCACTGCCGACGTCGAGTGGCCGCATGCCCAGCGCAGCTTTGATGCCGGCGCTCGGTCCGTACGATCGCAGGATCCGATAAGCGGTGCAAGGGTTCACGCTGACGAGGGCCACTTGCGTCGGGCTTAGGCCCTCCTTGTCAACTTTGAGAAGTTGGGTCGCCTCGAGCACAGCGTGTGTCCTCCAAGTGCCGAGCTGCGAGATCGCAGGGATGACCCAATCGCCCTTCTTGAGCTCCGAGGACGGGCTGCCGATGGAGAGGACCTCGAAGACGCCTTCGGTGCCAGGGACTGCGGACGGCTCGGAAGTGCCAATCAAAGATGTGAGGGGCTGTTTAGATCCGTAAGTGCCCTGGATGGTGTTGATGTCGGCGGGGTTGATGGGCGCGGCGAGGGATCGAACGAGGACCGACGATGAGGGTATGGACGGGGAGATGGAGTGAGTATGAAGCCTGGCAAGGTGTCAGATATACCACAATTTCTCTCTGCTAATATGCAGCACTCACTTCAAGACGTCAGAGGGCTCGCCATTCTTGGAGTAGACCAGCGCCTTGGCCTGCGTATAGCCGTATGGCCCCGACTTGCGCCGGACGTCCGTCTTGGGGAGTGAGCAATTGGCGCGCAGGCTCGTAGACGGGCGCGAGATGCCTGGTCTCAGGAGACGCAGCGGCGACCCGAGAACTTGTGTGCTTGGCATAATGTCGAATTGGCTGCGCCGTTCAACGGAGCGAGAGGTAGGATCAGCTGGCAGTCAACTTTCTCGCCCAGCTGCGGAAGCTGTCGTCGATGACGTTAGCTGCGAAGCTTCGATAAATGGCTAGCGGGGCTGCGGACATGCCGTTGGCGGGGCGTTTCAGGGCCCAGAAGCTGCTCCAGTCTGCATCTCCGCCCGTGACATCCTCGGAATGTTTCCAACTTCGACCGTGACGGCTACCCGTACGCTTAGTGCAAGGCGTGCAGGCGTACATCTACGCTATGCTCCTGAACTCTGCGACTTATGCGGTCCGATGCCGGCCCTACAGCTTCCAGACCTCTGGTGATGCCTGCTCGTCGGGTTGGCACTGGATTGCTGCAAGACATGCAGGTGGTGCAGCTGTCATCGAGACCGGTGCATTAGAGCTTGGTAGAGAAGCGCCTCATGCCTGCGGGGAACCCGGCGCGGGTGGCCTGACCAGATGCAAAAGGAAGCTATCCTTTTTGGCAGATCGGCCGAGGTGGACCAAGGCTAGCTCAGCCATCTGCCCAAGTCAAGGTAGCATCACTGGCGGGCTTCCCGGCGGAATGTCAAGATGCAATAATCTCTTTGTTCCGATGAGGCCGTCAGCGGGAGCCTCCAGCGCCATTGCGTCGTAGAACAGAGCATGAGAGCCCGACGACGTCTGCTCGCGGCGACAGTGAAGCCGCATTTGCATCTGCACCCCTCGAAGGTGCCTTGCATGGTTGCATCGGCACGGCCAAAAGGCGGCGATGGAGCACGTCACGACGAGAAAACATCAATACACTGTCCACAGTGCGCAGTTGACAGAAGCAATCTGGAAGGGTGATATTATGTGACACGTCCACTCAGCGTGCGGCGTCTTGGCTCGCGAGCGGCGCTGATCGTCGTGTCATGTTTGCCATCTCTCAACGTCCGAGCCCATCCCTTGAGGGGAGACATGTGGAGTGCACGGCTTGGCGCCGCAAAAAGAAACGCATCGTACCCGACAGTAAACACAGTGGACTGCGGTTGTTGACTGGCTGGCTGGCTCGCGGCCGGGATCGACTTCTGCTGTCGAGACCCTGACATGTGGGGGAAAATGAATACCGCACACTTTTGCGCCAGGGGGCGCTGAAAGTGTGCAAAAGTGTGCGGTATAAATCTTCCACCGCATGCCTGACCCCCAAGGCTATGGAACTGACTGCTGTGCCGCAGGCAACCTGGAGTTTGCCCGCGCGCGAGACATGGAGTTATTTCGCTTCTAGGCCTAGTCAGTACACTGGCTGCGACTACTCGTATTAGCGATGCCTCGTCGCCTGCCTGCCTGTCCTGTCAATGGTCCGCGGCAGCGGTACTGGTACCTGAACCCCGAAAGTCGTGGCGTCGAGAAACCGCAGCGGTCGCCTGAGGTCCCAGAGACCCCTGCCCGCCGCCCCCAGCGACGCCCCCAGGGGCAGTGAAGCTCCCCTGCTCGGCTGGTGCCGCATGTCACGGTACCGCAGATCGCTAACTGCATGCACCAGTGGCCGCCGCCAGCCTCCTCCTCCACGCCGTGAGCCCAGGCGACGGACCCTTTTTCGGGTGCATTTGAGACCACTCGTCCTTCCATTGGTAGCCCGACTTTCTTCTTCCAGCAAACCTCTCCGTGGCCCTCGTCTGCTTCCCTTCCCGCACTTGAGCAGTAGACAGGCGTCGGACATCTCTCGACTGCCCTGCCAGCCCTCTTTGCACCTCCTCTCCTCGGACGAGCACGAGCCATAGCGTCTCTCGAATGGCCAAATCTTCACTCTATTAAGCTCCCCGCCACGCAAGCAATCCACCCACCAGAGAGCACGACCCTGGGCACCACAAGCCACCCACCGCTCCAGTTTTCCATCGACCCTAAGCTCGACGAGTACATCGTACCAAGTCCTCCGTACTCCGTACCTACGGAGCAATTGCTGTCTTTTCCCTCTACCTGATCTTGTGTGGGGAGACCACCTCTCTGCTCCATCATCTCCCGCTTTTAATCTGCCTATTGCTGCTCCCTGGCCATCGATCTCGCAGCCGGCTCGGCACTTCTCTTCCGCCGGCCACCTTTCCGCCTGCCTGGTTCGACTGTCTCGAGGCCCCTTCGCCTGTCAACGCCCTTGCTCGGTCCCTCGCTCCATCTCTCGTTTTCACGCCGTCTCATTTTCGCCGCCTCCGTTAAAGCCCAACGCCCATCATGCCTTCTCGCCTGAGCAATGGCGCCGCGACGACGACAACAATGCCCCGTTCGCGATTCGAGTTGCCCGCCCTCGACCTCAACTTTGGCAGCATCACCGACGGTACCAACATCCCTCCTCCTCCAGCCTCTCCTGTCCAGAGGGTGCCCACGCCACCTCAGACTCCCCCGCCCGTCGGGAAGAAGGAGGAGGTTGATAGCGTGGCCAACGGGGCAGAAACAAAGCTCACGACCACACCGCCAAATGGTAATTTCGCCGGAACAAAACGATCCGCGGATGAGGCGCCTTTGAGCCCGGCTGGCTCAGGCCGCCAGGGCAGCATCCGTCGGCTTTTTACTAGAAATATGCTGAGTTCTAGTTATACAGAGGGCCAATTGACGTCAATGGGGAGCGGGTCTGTGGCCAACGGTGCCCGGCCGGCGAGTCGAGGTGCTTCCAGCCTCATGGACGATCGGAAGTCTAAGCGTAGCAGCGGCTGGTTCAGGCGGCTGAGAGGCGGAGATGGCAAGCGATCGAGCATTGTCTTCGACGACGCAACCTCGATGTCGGGGACGACACTACGGAACACCCCTCTCGGACCGCCGCCTCCGATGATTCCCGAGCTGGCCGACCTCGAGAAGGACGAGGGAGGCCTGGGCAGCGACATGTTCAAGAACATCAAGTAATACGATAAGACACCACAGCAGCCGGCTTCGACTAGCCTTTGCGCGGGCATTCGATACGAACGACGCCGTTCAAAACTTTCACCTTCACATTTGGACGAGGAACGACGCATCCGAGGCGATCTGCGTATTGACCAAACAATCCTTTTACACCCTTTCTTTCATTGCATCATTAGAGAGTCTGTCGGAGCTGGGAGACCAACCAAGAGGCGGGGGGAGCGAATCACAACAGAGGCGGGACGTGGTTGATGACCATAGTGGCTGATCGAGATACCCAGCTCATTCGAGAGCTCATTCATCTGACATGCGGCCGTTTTATCTTCTGCAGGCCCGGCTTGCTATACTCTTTCGACGCATTGTTACTTTTTCTTCCACCTTTATGAGATTGGTGCTTCGCAATATGTTCCAGCAGCACCATTGCGACGGACTCACGGGACGATACAAGCAGGAAATTATGCTTGTGAGATTGAGAGGAGGATTTCTTACGCGGCTCAGACTGCCAATTCGTTTATTTGAGTGTACAATCTTCCAGACGGCGCGCCTGTGCGATGGGCGTGAGCGAGTGGAGGAAAGTTGCAGCAGCTCAGGATGACACATGTGTCTTGCGACCAACATAGACAGCGACCTAGGCGTGTGCAATTTGATTTCTCAACTGCTCACACTCATACAGAGCAAAATGCAGGACTGCGAGCGACGATGCGGACATGACACCGAGAGATGGAACTGGGAACGGGCTTACGCGGTGTGCAGATTGAACCGAATACGACCTGCTGGCGCCCGTTTGTGCCGCCGCCTGCCGTGTCCAAGTGAAACTTGCGATACGTCACACTGGGCTTGCTCACGTCACTAGATGTATTCCTGCTTGTGAGGACGCGAATGGAGCATCGTAGGTTGGCGATTTTGGTACAACACAGATGTCCTGCGCGCAACTCGTTGGCTACAGCTTCTTCTCAACGACAACCGTGAGGCTTAGTGGCCTTGGTCTGCGTCCGTTGGGTCGCACGTCTGCGGCTTCAGGTTTGTGTCCATCTTGGGCACTTCACAGAAGGATGCGCAGGCGGGCTCGAACATGCATCCCGCGCCGGGGATGACAATATAGATACTTGACAGTGCCGACTTGGTAGCGACCCAGAGGGCGTTGAGTCGCAGCCTCCTAGGAGACGATGCTCGTGAGAGATTTTGCAGCACGTTCAAGATCACGGCACGCAACTCCTCAGAGCGCGATGTTCATACTCACGGCATAATGAAGAGAAAGGAGCGGTGACAACCGTACAAGGCATAGTTCCAACACGCTGCGTATCTGCGTGATTCGTTTTGAAACTCCATGGGCCAACCAGGTCCTTCCTAGCGCCCCTTGGTGCCTCATGGGCCACGGTGGGGGCGGCGGCAGATCGTCAAGCTCAATGTATCGAACATTTTTGCCATGAGCTTGTCGATGCCAGAAGTGTCGACCTTGTAAGAATTCCCATTCTGAGCGATGACGTCAGTTCTTCGACAGGAGCGGAAACAAGGTTATCTTATCAGCACGTGGGCTTGTGGGACGACGCCTGAACTTATCCATCTAGCTCCTTGCAGGGCGCCTTGACGTGCAGCAGAGATTAGCTGCTGTCGATAACCTCACGATTCATCCGCCCAACGCACGCGAATAGCTGGGCCGTTGCGACCCCAAGCAGCGACACTCTCAGCGCTCATTGGAGCTTCGCACGCTGTCAAGATGACATTGGCCAATCCCTCGAGGTGACAGTAAACCTCCACCGCCCACCATGGCGCGCTTCGTACCGCGCGACACCTTCGCCGCCCCGTCGTCCATACCCAAGACGTACTTCCTCGGCCACCATGCCGCCGGCGCCAACAAGATCAAGGGCCTGCTCTCCACCATCTCCCTCGTCCTCGAGTGTCGCGACTTTCGCCTTCCGCTCTCGACGCACAACCCCACGCTCGAACGAACCGTCGCCGGCCGCGAGCGCCTCGTCGTGTACACCAAGACGGACCTTGGCACCGACAGCCGCAGCGCGAGGAACACGCTGCGGCGCCTCTACGGCGACCGCGTCGTCTTCTGGGACAAGAACCGCCCCGCGACGACCGAGGCGCTGCTCACGCGGCTCAAGGACACGGCCCGCGCGCAGGACTCGCTGACGGGCCTGCGCGCCCTCGTCGTCGGCATGCCCAACGTCGGCAAGAGCACGCTGCTCAACGCCCTGCGCAGCGCCGGCACGCCCGGCAAGAAGGCCAAGGCGGCCAAGACGGGCGACCAGGCCGGCGTCACCCGCAAGGTCGGGACCTCGGTCCGCATCGTCGAATCCGAGGAAAAGGGTGGCGTCGCCGCTGGCGTCTTCATCCTGGACACGCCGGGTATCTTCCAGCCCTACGTCGACGACGGTGAGACCATGATCAAGGTCGCCCTCGCCCACGGCATCAAGAAGGGCCTCATTCCCGACGAGCTCCTCGCTGATTACCTCCTCTTCCGCTTGAATCGATGGGACCCCAGCCTCTACGCCCGCTACTGCGAGCCCACAAACGACGTCAACGAGTTTCTCACCGCCGTCGCCACCCGGGACGGTAAGCTCAAGGCGGGCGGCCTGCCCAACTGGCAGGAGGCCGCCGCGCGGGTCCTCTCGCAGTGGCGCGACGGGAAGCTCGGCCGTTACGTACTTGACGAGCTCAACGACGAGGACATTCGCGCGCACGAGCTGCTGCTGCAGCAGCCACTGCTAAGCGTGCATCAGGCTAAGAAGATGCAAAAAGAAGAGCGCAAAAGGGAACGAAAAGGCGCAGCCATCACATGAGTATTGATAGATCCTCACCATGACACCCAACTCTGTATAACATCTGTCAATCCGCATTGTATCATATAATCTTCCAGGACTAGCAACTATAATCATGAATCTTCGACTTTTGCCATGTGCCTCTCCGAGAAAAACTGTGCTTTCACAGTTTCCCAGCACAACACATAGGGTATATTTAAACGATGACGAGCCCGTCTTGGGCCACAGACCTTGCGATCCATGCAGGAGAGAAGCCTCCCCGCCGTCAGAACCGCCCATTGCGCCATCGATGCCAAAGTATCATCCAAAACGCCTTTGGCAGCACCGGCATGCCAGTATCGTACACAAAATCCACGCCCTGGGCCGACGGCCAAGGTGACAACCCAACCCGCCCCTGCGTGGGCAAGCCGCCTATTTTCGACGCAAAAGATGGTCGATATATCATGCGTAATGGTTCTGCCATTTGACCATATCGCGGGTCAAGACGTCCATCATCTCCATGCAACTCAGCCCCTTGAAGTTCGTCGTATCAGGTGTCTCGGGCGTATTTCCGTTTTTGTTGTCCCCGCCAGATTTCTCGGCAGCAGAATCACCGTTTGTGTGTGCAGAATCGACCTGTTGTGGCGTATCTTGGCCGCTACTTGAGCCTCCGTTTTCGGCCGCCAGGTCGAGCTGGGTCCTCGAGATGAACTCCATAATTGCGCCAACCCGGCGTTTCATATCAAGCATGCTCATTTTGTTCACCATGGCTTGTCTCCCTTTCGGCCCGTGCTTATGATCACCAGTTGATGATTTGGAGTGGGTTGAGGTCTCGTCCCCATTCTTCTGAATGTCTCGAGACAGGGACCGAGCTGGTGAATCTTCATTGTCTCGGTCCTTTGTGTATTGGTTCCTCCCCTTGCCTTTCTTGTGATTGCTTCTTGCACCTCTCTTGTGGGAGGGTGCAGTTGCTGGGTGACTCGTCGGTGGTGTGCCGGGAGGGGGCGCCGGGGTCGGGGATTCGGCTGTGTTGGGTGGCTCGATGCTTTTGGTCCGTACGGCTCTCGTGGCCGCCAAAGGAATCTCTTCCGAGAGGTCTGAGTCTGTGAAGAGTTCCTTGTTAGTCTCTTGGCGCGCCTCCAACCCGGTTCCGATGCTCACCTTCTAAGCGCCGGCGCTCGGCGCGTCCTTTGCGTTTATTTGCAGCCTCTTGCCTCTGGCGCTCTCTTTCCTCCTTTTCAGGCTTCTCACGCTGGTGTCTGATGTTTCGGGGCTTCTTCGCCCCGTTACGCATGTTTGCTTCATCGTCTGTCCCATCACCGCCGTTGGTGTCGGGCTGCTCCGCCGGCGGAGATACCGATCGTGAGCCGGTACGCTGTCTTTTGACGCTCGTACTATGCCTGCGCTGTGTTAATAAGGCATCAAGTATGCAGTATGTCGGGGAGACGGACTCTTCGCTGTCGCTGCGGCCACGTTTAGCACGCCTCGACGTGCTGTCTGCCGTGTCAGGAACAGCGTCTTCCTTGCTTGCTTCTATCACCCGACGCAACAGTTCATCATCGTAGGCCGCATCGCGACTGTTCATTGTAGATCGTCGCTTCGCTGCCGCTGCTTGCGAGGCGGAATTGGGGCGTGAGGGCTTGGCAGATCCATGCCTCGGGGACAAAGTGCCTTCCTTGACAACTGATGTTGCCAGTGAAGTGGCTCGGGAGAGGCCATGGATAGGTAAGAACTTGGAGTATTTTTGCCTGTTCAAGAAAGCATCGTCAGCGACGGAGTGATTTCGCTGTTGAGGAGGAGTAGCATGGTGACGTGGAAATCTGCTCTCGGCGACCCCGAGTCCAAACAACAGGCCAATTGGCACGGATCGAAAGGCACAAGCGCAACGGGCGGAATCGGGGCGCAAAATTCATGGAAAGGGAAGCATGCATACCCATTGGTGGCTATATGGATTTTGTGAAGATCCTTGCGGCATTGCTCGCAAAAATACTCCTCGGGGGAGCTTTCGGCGCTGAAAATGCCCACACAGGCACCGTGCTGCCAAACCTTGCAAATGTCGCACTGCACGAAGAATCCCGTAACGTCTTCAGTCAGTTCAATTGTGGCAAAAAATTCGGCATCTGGCCCGTCGACGGGTGGGCGACCCGGGTAGTCTTCAGAGCCACAAAGGCACCGGACTGCCTCGTCCTCCTCGTCTTGGAGGTCGTCACTCCCATTGGCCATGTTCAGAGTGCTGACTAGGATGGGCTTGTCTTGTTCTTCGTCCTGGCCGCGCTTGCGTCTTCGACTGAGTAGGGTATCGTCGAGGTCGTCGAGCGGCTCAGACGACAGAGAGGCGCTTGGCGTCGACTTGTCCGACGAAGGTTTATTGAGCGATCGGGTGCTGCGCTCGAGGCGGCCAGACGTTCCCGACGAGACTGATGATTGCTGGGACTGTGAATTCGTCGCGCGAGCTCTGGAGGATCGCCGCGGCGAAGGAGGTGCCATTGAAGACGGTCGGAGGAGGAGCGTGAAGTGAGGGACGAAAGCGCAGGTCGACGGCGCGTCCTAGCTGCAGGAGGATGTATGAAGCGAGCTCGAGGAGCTTGGTCGGCCCGGATAGGGAGCTGAGGAATTGTCGAAGCTGGGACGTGCGAGATGGTAAGGCAGGCTGCGCTTGAACGGGTGCTGGCGCCCAGCGAACAAATCGCGGGCGGCGAATGCAACGGGGTTACAGCGAGGAGGGCAACTCGAGTGAGGAAGAGCGGCCGAGTCGAAGAGCTTGGTGGTGACTTGTCATGACGGAGCAGGTCGCAAGGAAGAGAAACGCGCTCATGCCAGGAAACGGATCGGCAAGGAGGGGAAGCGGATTGGAGAGAGAGGTGGAAACGGTCAGGTAGGTTGGCGAGAAGGAGGAGGAGCAGGAGGAGGAGGAGGGCTGGTTGGTGCTGTGTGTGCAGAACGCGGGCCACCGACGGCGGGCTGGTTCCGTGGTGCTTGCTTGGGTTGGGGCCTGTACGAGTACATCCGTACCGCAGGTTCCTCTCGAGGAACGTGCAGCGCCGCGGGCTGGCGAAGGACGCTGGGCGGTACGAGTGGCAGGTAATTAAGGTACCTTCCGCTGCTGGGCTTTTTAGTGGGGCCTGCAGGTGCTGGGCAGAACCCACGACACTCTGACGGAGGCAGGTCATCAGCGGACAGCGCCCGGCGTGGGGGGGATGCTGGCTGTGGCCAAAGGCTAAGCTTCGGCTGAAAGGGCAGCCATCGGCCATCTGCGCTGAACGACAGCCCACCACTTGCGACGGACGGCCTAAGGTATGCGTAGGTACGTCGTGCAACAGCCAAGCTGTACATAACTTCCCATCCCTCCTTTGCCAGGCAAGTGTCGACGTATTTTCTTCTTCTTAGAAACTCGCCGCTTACGACTCAGTCCAAGTATCATGAACACTTCTGTCCAACTGCGAAACCGCCACATTCACGTGTAAAACGGTGACTCTCGTTCACTGCATGTCCCACCTGAACTCAAGCGATTGCTGCTTACCTAATGCCCCTAACGCGCGGAGGCCCTTGCCTGGTCTCGGGCTGGCACACCTCCTAATCCACACAGCAAGTCGACATCAAATGCTGTCATTTGCAATCAAAAGTGTGCTATAGACATCACGACCAAACCGTCCCCTTCTCTGCGCCCCGCGCCCTCTTGGACCTTGCTCGGGCCTCTCCCTTTCTCGGCAGGATCCTCAATCTATCACTCCAGCGACTCCGCTTGCGCCGTCACAGCGTTCCGCTCTTCGAACTGAGGTGTGTCCCTCATCTGTGTCAGGAATAGCCAGGTCAGTCTGCTCCGCCATCCCCCTCCTTAAGCCTGTGCAGCAAATAGGCACCTCCTCACCCCCACGACCGCCACGCTGCTGCTGCATCCTCCCGGACAGCCTCGTCGCTGTCTACTATCACTATCGGTGATGAGTCGGACGGTTTCACTGACCTGCGGACGACAGGGTTACGGTCGTTGGAGCCCGACGTAAACGAGTCTTTTCGATGCCCGCGCCCCGTCAACGTCAACTGCTTGCTCTGCGATAGACAGATTTTCGAATCGGTCAAGAGCCCACAAGAGTCGATATCAGGCGCTACTCGCAGCTTCCGCTGCTCGTCCTTCACGAGGACTTTGTGCCTCTTGTTCGTCTACCTTGCTCCAGCGGGTTGTGGGCTAGGTTTGTACCAACAATGATAGATGGGTACGCTTTCACTCGCGATCCTCCCCTCCTCTCGATGCCAGTCCTCAGCCCTGGACTCTACACTTGTCTTTCCCTCTGCCCATCTTCCATCAACTCATACCCCACGCTGCGAGGTCGGTGCTGCCATCGTCATGGTCTTCAGGATCCTCGATGGGCTGCATCTCTCGTCTGCTTCCTTCTGCATCACATCATGGCCAGCCCCTTCGGCGTAACGGCGATATACCTGCTGACAAGACGGTCTGGATGGCCTACATTAGATCATAGCCAAATAATGTCGCCGTATACTGTCTCGTCGCTTTTTCCAGACCGGCCTATTCGGCCGCTGCCGAAACGTCGCCTTCGAGAACGGTTGTCGCCAGAGGTTGCCGATTCGATCAAGTACCCTTCATCGACTCTCGACAATGTTCCTCTCTTTTATTACCCGCCATATAACCTGAAGGAGGAAGCCGGTCCAGGCCCACAAAATGCCGAATTCACAAGTCCCGTCGAGCAAGGTCGGAGGTCTGACTTGGGGCAAGCTTTCACACCCTTGCGAAATGGACTTGGCCTGGGGAACAGAGATGGAGACGGGAGTGGATTACGCAGCATGCTCGCTGCGAGAACTCCTGCGGAGATTCTTAATCGAGCCGCCCATACCCCGGCTCGGCCAGATCAACCGCGACCAGGCGATCCGCAGCCACCTCCTTCGGTCGCATCGTCGGTGGACGGGTACGATTCTTTTGAAAACACTAACAATAAGAAAAAGCGAAAGATTCCTTCAGCGGGAGACTCGGTGCTGAATGGAGCACATTCCCTGAACGGCGAATTCAGCTCCCTCGCTAGCTCGAGCGGTGTACATTCGCCCGCAAACGATGTCAATGGGAACAGACCACACCATGGCTCCGTCGGCTACTCGGCGCCTGGACCTTTTATGGCCACCAACAACCAAGGAATTTCAGGACCTGGAAGGGGAAGATTGGGGCGCTCACGGAACGGCAGGAGCCCCTTGCGGGCTCTCGCAGACGGGAACAACGTCTGGCCATCGCGGGCCTCCAAGGCTGTTTCTTCACAGTGGTCGTCAGGTACGTTGAAGCCTGCCATGTTTCTTGTTTCACTACGATTTTCTTCTTGTTCCCGTATGAATGGTGCAGTGGCCTTTCTGTCAACTGGTCGCAGGCGTCACGCGGCAGGAGGCTATACAGGTGCCTCGCCTGCGTTCGCGTCCTGAAATATGTCTTGCACTTCACACAATATCGTCACCTTCACTCTCCAGACTCTCGCAAATCTTTTCATTACGGTGAAATATGAAAATTATATTCTAATGTCACTCACTACAGCACATGAAGGGGCTGGCATCATCTCTAGTGCCATAGCCAATGCCGAAAAGCTCCCGCCTCAAGGACAGGAGAACGTGAGCCTTTTGCAACAGCATTCCGTCATGGCCAAGACTACGCCTGCATCAACTCAATTCACCTTCACCTGCGACTCCCAGGTGCCGGGGACGGTGCAGTGGCCTGGTAAGTCACCTGCTCGATTTCAACAGTTTGTCGGCTCATAAGTTTCAGGGCATCCAAACAGGCACGGCATGGCAGGCCAAGCAATGCCACCGATGGCGAACGTACCCAATGGCGTAAATCACGATGCTTCCGCAAAAGGGGCAAGGGCGAAATCAGGCCAATCGCGCCGGAAATCTCGGCGCCGGCTGGAAAGGGAGCTGAGCCTGGCAGCCCGCCA
This sequence comes from Tolypocladium pustulatum, assembly GCA_024340155.1. Lineage (NCBI taxonomy): Eukaryota > Fungi > Ascomycota > Sordariomycetes > Hypocreales > Ophiocordycipitaceae > Tolypocladium > Tolypocladium pustulatum. The sequence goes on from JALHBY010000108.1 coordinate 76,838, forward strand.
TCGACAGCAGATCGCCGCCGAAAATTACTACCATCACCCCCCGAGAGGAGAAGATGTCTGGATTTGCGAATTCTGTGAATATGAGCGAATCTTTGGCGAACCTCCTCGTGCTCTCATCCGGGACTACGAGATCAAAGACCGGCGCCACCGACAGGAGGAAGCCGACCGCAAGCGACTGTTGGAGAAAGCCAAGGCAAAGAGCAGAAAGGGAAAGAAGAGTGGCAAGCTGCCAAACAAGGGTGCTAACGGAGCACAACAAACGCCAGACCAAGGCCGCCCGGACCTTGTGGGCGACCAAGACACTCCGCCCATGCACCATCCTCACAGCCACTCAACACAGTCAGAGGAAGACGAATATGAGGACGAGTTTGAGGACGAGTCTCCAAGTCCGCCGCCCGATCGTCTCCTAGTGGAAGGCGACGTTGGAGGAGGGACATTACCAATACGGCCCAGGACGTAGTTTGTCTTCCGGGCGGGCCTATTGGAGGTTTGTTCTCTGGCCCAAGATAACAACAATTTGCGAGTTCACAGGGTCCAGCGCCGCACAGTTTGATATTGTTTCGGTCGACTACCTCTGCTGTCACTCCAGCCGGCTTGTACGACGAGCGCGACAACACAGAGCGGAGGAATTGAGACCTCACTCGTGGTCCGTCGTTGGGCACTGGGTTTGTTGTTTCTTGGCCATTGGTTAGACTCTCAGCTGTAGGTCCACATGTGTTGGGAGTAGCATGGCAGAGCATTGATAGGAGTAATCTCGGTGGGGAGGTTACTCCATGTAGCGGATAACGGTCGGCAGGGCTGAAAGCGTTGACTTTGAAGCTGCCGTGTGTGTGTTCGCTAGTCGGTTTAACTAGGATATGCACAAGGGCTGGTCGAGAAGTTCCTCGTCGGTATCCGTTATGCCTGCTTATTACGATATGTAGCTTATGAATCCATACTCACGAAGTAACGATGATGGCGAACGACGGCTCCAGCGGAAGAGAGGGATGAAGCGAGGCCTGCTCCTAGGTCCATCCATGTCTGAAAGCCTTGGAGTATGATAGCGGGTGCGAGAGCAGAAAAGAAAGGCCCAAGTCTGTCTACCGCGGTTCGGATTTTCCTGCACTCGAATTGATATGATGCTATGCTCGAGTCTTGAAGTAATGAAGCCGCCGGTCCGGGCAACCCGGGCACAGCGTAGGAGTTGTCAATGCTGGGAGCAATTGCCGAAACGAGAAGATGCAGGACACGGAGATGTGAGACAATGTGGCATAAAACAGGAAAGGGAGATTTGGATGTTGACGCTCGTTGGTCTGCCTGTAGCGTGAGTCGTGACGACGTGCAGGGAGTAAGTAGTCCGTGCTCCTGGCGCCTCGCGAGTTGCAAGACACGGCGCCACAACGACGTAATGGCCGCTCCCAATCGCCAGGGGTCTAGCGCTCTGAGAGCACCGCGCTGCCCTACCTGCTCATTTGGCGGTCGGGATTCTTCTGCAAGTACCTATTTCATGAAGACAAGAGTCCTGACTGACTACGGAGAGCGGCAGGTGTGTCGAACTCTGCCAATATGAGGTCCGGAGCCTCGTACGCAGCTTTGGCAACTGAAGGAGACGACGCCTAACGCTCATGCATGGATGCCGGCAGCAGTTACGGTGACGATGAAGAAGCTGCCGCCCCTAGCTGCCCGATCGGGGTCACTCACCACAGAGATATGGGTCGTGGAGTTTCCAGCCGAGACAGGCCAGCAGGCGCCAAGGCTTCCCCCAGGGGGGCACGGCGGGACACGCCGATTTGGGTCCATTAGATCGTTTGAAAAGAACATTGGCCCACCAGCTGAGATGTCCATTGCTCCGAGGCGGCACCATCGGCCAGGGGCCATGATGCCCATGACGGAGCGAGATGGGATCCCAGCGCATTCCAACCGCCTGCGCCACTGCACAAGCACTAACAGCGGAGCCGTTAAGCACCGAGCGGTTTTAGCTTCGCCTAGTTTCGCGACCACTGTCGTCATCTCGTCCGCCCAATGGCTGGGAGCCGGTCGTCAGCTCACCGTTGTCTCTTGCCCTCGCTGTTTTCCGAGTACGAGCAATCAATGCCAATAATTGCTGCCGTTCCGCACCGATAATCGCCCAACACCTAACCACCACGGCAGGCGCGCATCCCTGGCAACCAACTCGTCCGCTCCTCCCTCCCTCCATCCACCTGCAATTGCTCCCTCTTGCTCTCCCTTGTCCTCCTCTCAGCCTCCTCGCATCTCGTCCTTCCCATGCGCTGCCGCCGTTAAAAACGCTGTCGGTAGCTCGTCGAGCCCGCAGCCGTTCCCGCCCCCCGATTGTTGTCGGGTGTAGTTTACGGAGCAGCCGCCCAGCTTGACTGCCTGCGCAACCTTAACCATGCCCTCCTTATTTGGCTCGCGAAGGCACGCGCCTCCCGTCCAGGTAAGTTCGAGACCGCGCCCTAAACAAGCTTCCTTAGCCCATGAGCCTCCATGACCTCAGCTTGCGACCGTCGTGGGCTAGGCGCTGTACCGGCCTCTCCGCAGTGACGCACGTTGAGGTGTCTAGCGGGCCGAGTGTCGACCTGGCGCTCGTTGTCTTCGCGATGCATGCTGCTGGCCCGTCAATGCTACATCCCCCCGACTATCATCCCTAGCCTGCTTTGCTGTCTAGAATTTGCTGACCAAAGGCCTTTTCGATGTCGCGACAGCCTCTCACCAGAGAGACGGCCGACCCCAATGCCGCCACGGCGGCAGCGTCGGCATTCATGCGCCGCGGCTCCAATGCATCGTTGTCGTCGGCCGCTGCCGCTGCTGCCCTCAGGGCGCGACCGATGACGCCGACCAACGTCGCCGAAGTCCAGTCGAGGCGAGTTCATCGGAGGAGCCCGTCGCTGTCGTCGCTGAGCAGCCGCGACAGAGGGTCGAGAAGGGAGCTTCAAAGGACGCCCAGTGTCGGCTCCATGGCTGACCGAAGCTTCCGATCGCCGTCGCCCGGCCGAAGCCCTGCGCCGAGAGACCGCAATGTGCCTCCGGTCCCGAGCATCCCCAAAGTCGATCGCTTCGTGACCAACAGGCAGGCCGATAGCGGTCAGCAGAAGGGCGCGGCGCTGCAGACGCAGCCCTTCAAGACTGCTAGCGAAAAAGCGAGGGACGGCCAGCAAGGCTCATGGTTTGGCGGTGCGACGGCTGGAGACCTGGACAATGTCAGAAGGTCCGATTCTGTGATGCACCCCGACGCCAGCGTCCCCGAGCCACGTTCCGGCAGCATCAGCCCGTCCATCAATTTCTCGTACCCTCGCTCTCGGTTGCACTCGCCATCGCCTGCCGACGACGACCAGGATATGGTGTACGACCCGAACTCGAGACGAATGGTCCCGCAAGGCGAAATTGCCGCGCGATCACAGAGTGTTCGTCAACTCTCTGAGAAGCCAAGGAAGAAGAAACACGACGTTGTGAGAACCGGCTCGCACCTATCTAGGGGAACGGTCGGAAGGACTCAAGCTCCTGCTCTCGAAACACCACAAACTTTGCCCCCCGAGTCAGGACCAAGACCCGATTTAGGACCGGCGCAGGCCATTGGACCAGCCGTTGCAGTCGAGCAGTCGCAGGCAGCAGCCAAGAAGATGAAGAAGAAGAAGGCGCTCGAGCTACCGAAGGCGGCAGTGGCCGAGCAGCAGACGATGGAGCAAGACGTTATGAACACGACCGAGGCTGCGCGACCTCCCATTACAACCGAATCATCCTTGGTGGAGGAAGGGCCAGAACACCGAGAGCATCAGGATCAAGCACAGCAAACGAGCCAACAGATGATATCACAGCCTCCTGTTGCCCTCGCTCCAGTCGCTGCCGCCCACCCGGTCCAGGGCGTTGCAAATGGACAGCCACAAACGCCTCAAGCGAGAAAACCAGACGCCATTCGCAAACCTCGAGTACCGTCCGAGAGTCCGGCACGGTCAGCTCATTTTGCCTCTGGCGCGGATCAACTGGCTGTAAGACATGAACCGCCGCCGCGATCTGTCTCGCCTAGAAAATCAGCTATGAAATCGGCAAGCCCCAGGGGCATCTCGCCTTCTGATGATGGCTCTGAGGCGTCCGGCCGGGGCTTCAGTCCGCAGCGCTCGGAAGATGCCGCTCTTGCTCGAAGGAAGAGCGCGCGGGTGAGCTGGGACGACAGAAATACTGTTGTCGTTGGTGAAGTCGTGCAGCCACACGATACGGAATCCCCTACAATACCGAGCCCTCAAGCAAAAAAGCCATGGCATAACATCGTTACAAAGTATGCGAAGAAAGATGCTGTCAACACGGAAGGGGAAGAAACGATGAGCCCGAGACCTGCACTGCCTCTCTTCGGCAGTGTGCGGGAGAAGAAGGCCAAGGAGCCCGAGGAGAGGCCGTTGGTGCGGCCGTCGGAGCGAACAAGGTCTCAGCCTGGACCGGCCATCGCGGAGCCAAGCACAGAGGCGGATGTCGGCCAATCATCCGATGCCGTGGTTGGAGCTGCTTTCATGCAGGACCAAGCGTCAAGGAATGCTCCTAATATCTCCAAATTCAGAGAGCCTCTGCCCCCCGTCGTCACGTCTGTCGAGGGCAGTGCCTACGGCGATGACGACTTGGCTGAAAGCTTGGAGGATGACCTCGACACCGACATCACGACGGAGCCTGACGATGCCGCGGAAAACGCGCCATTTAAGTCAGCAGGAGGCCCTGAGGGGCCTATTCCCGAGCCGTCGGCTCCCCAGAGTGCCTCTAAGGCGGTATCCAAGGATGGCGAGGGTGTTCCAATCATTTCCATTTCTCACCCCAGCCCACATCCGCAAGACCCCAAAGACAACCTTTTCAGCAACGAGCGTCCTGTCCTGCCCGGTGGCTTCCCCGAGGAACACTTTGCAGATGCTGCACAAAGCTTGGAACCAGCAGCTGATGACATACCCGTCCATGACGCGTCGTCAACCCCCTCGCAACCAACTGAACCCATGACTGTGACCCCTCCAATCATGGATGACATTGAGGAGGAGGAAGAGGAGGAGGATCGAGGGAGTGTCTACAGCGACGCCTATGAGGACCTAGGCGAAGTTGACGGCGAGGGGTTCATATCGCTCGATGCGGTGGTCGAGAGCCCCTCGAGCAACAAAATAGCCCAGAAGATTCATGAGCAGGTCCTTACACAAGCCAAAGAACGCAGTCAGGGGAGCCCCGAGTCCACAGTTGACGCAAGGCCGTCGCCTGATGACTCAAAGCCCCCCAAAGATTGGGAGAACGCCAAGGCGTATTGGAAGAGCTTGTCGACTGATCAACGTCGACTACTAGAGATCGAGGCTCTCTCTGAAAGCGGCGATGCTGCAGAGCTGGAACCACAGCCGGCAGCCAAGCAGGATAGAAAGAAGGCCACACAAGAGAGCCCCTCTAAGTCCTCAGCCAAGCCTGTACAGCCTCTTCACGACGAGAGGAATTACCAGATTCAACCGGGTACGAAGTGGTCTGATGACGCATCCGACGATGCTGCCAAGCGAGCCACGGTGCGTACTGTGCAGCCCCAGTCTCCGAGCCAAAACGGCCAGAAGCTTCGGAATTCCATGCGCAGCGAGCCTGCACCAGCAGCTCAAGCCGGCCACAACCAGTCAGGTAGCTTGAGAAAGTCTATGAGGAATAGTGCTCCCGCCTCTTCACCGGCGCATGACAGAACCGCTCGCAGATCTCACCCCTCAAGGCCAGAGGACATGACCGTGGCGGCTTCGGCAGCAGGCGCAGGCATGCGGAAGTCGCTAAGGGCCGAAAAAGCCAACGATGACACGTTTCGGCCATCTGTGTCGCAGTCTGACCGACCAGTCTCATACAACCCGCCTCCGGCACCAGAGTCGTCGAAGCTCCACAAGCGCAACATGTCGGCCGATCCTACCGCGAAGTCAATGCTTAAACGGCGTGGATCGGATGACAGCGTTAGCAGCTTTACGCGCGCGCGAGCTACCTCCAGCTCGGGGCATGGCTTCAGGAGGTCGATGCGAGCCGAAGAACCACCGTCCCCGATAGGCGCCCGGGGCAGTGGCCGCTTCAGCCTGCGATCGTTGTCGCCGCCAGCATTCCGACGCAACTCTGTGACCTCGATTCCGAGTACTGCCAACTCTTTCGGCGGGGCTCGCATGCGTCAGTCTCTGCGAGCGGAGTCTGTCGAGTCTGGCTCACGATCGCACATGTCGCCATTTGGGCGGTTTCCTGGCGGCAAGACGGGCAAGAAAGCAAAGGGAGGGAGTCGCTTTGCGGATTCTAGTGACGAGGACGAAGGCATTCCGTCATTCTTCAGCAGTCGCTTCGCTGACTCGAGCGACGAGGACAATGTGCTGAAGTCACAGTCAAAGAGGAAGGGCATGCCCAAATCTATGCGTAGCACCAACACGTCGTCTGGCATGGCAGCCACCAGTGCCATGTGTGTCACTCCCGCTGGACGGAACGCGGCTTCGCCAGATCTCCCGGATAGCGACGACGACATGGTTTCGCCCAAGCGCGACACTGTATCTAATGGACAGAAGTCCAACCTGCGTCACAGCCGCTCCGGCCGTGGCACCTTGATTCCGCCGTCGGCCACTGCCCAGGGAGAAGACGCCCCGCGACCTCACAACAAACGCCGCGGAAGCTTCATGTCCATCCTCCGCCGCAAGAAGGACCCTTCGAACAAGATCTCTCGTGACGTCGGAGAGAGCGCCGCCCGGCGCGATACCAGGCTCGAGCGCACGCCTTCAGAGCTGGCCACGATCCGTCGCAACAGCCTGCAGAGGATCGGGCCCAGCTGGCCACTGCCCGAACCGCAAGATGAAGACACCAGCGAGGGCATCGCCACGGATAGGGCTCGGCCATCTACAGCCCACGGCCCTGATGCCACCTCTGCGAAACCGAGCGCCTTTCTCCAAAGGCGCAGCACATCGCAGGGCATCGCCGGCTCCAGTCATGCGCAAGGCGATGCCGACGACATACCCCCGGTACCCGAGCTGCCGCCCCAGCACAAGAAGAAGAAGTTTGGCGCCCTGCGTAAGATGTTTGGTATCCACGACTAGCATTGTGCGAGCCTCGCACCTTGCATCTAGAAGGGGTGTCTGAGCGGCTGAACCAATGAAACACACAAACATGAAAACAATCTTTTTCTCATCGAAACGAATTTCCTAATTCTTCCTCTTCTCTCTCCTTTTCTCTTCTCGTGCTCGGCCGAGCCCCTTCTCTACTGCTTTTCTTCTCTTATATCTCTACATTATGCGCGCCACGCCCTGCAATCAAGGGGGTGCTTTCCTACGGAGGCGAAAAAAAGGTGGCGGAGTCTTTCAGGATGAGACCAACTTGAAGCGCCGGAGTTTTGCCTATGCAACTTGGAGCGGCGTGTTTGGAGCTCAAAAGGATAAGACGAGTTCGGCGATGGGCTCTTTTGGTGACCGACTTGTATTTTGGGTTACTGCGAGGTATTGCAGATGGTACATACATAATATCGCCTCTGTGCGCCGTATATCTTGAATCTCTTGGACGATTTAATTCAGCGTGGTAGTTGACTAGGTAATCATGGCAGATATTGGCATTAGGCAATCTTCTGGGATATTTGCCCCGCTCATCCGCGTTCTACTCGTGTTTGGTATTCGTACATCTACCCTGAACGCCGCGTCGGCTTCTCGCTGCAGCATTTAATGCTCCGCTTCATGAAGAAAATGAACCGCCCACTGCCATCTCGTTCTTGTCCGCCCACCCTTGCCAGACAGGACGCCGAAAATCGCTAAGAGGCAGCAAATGATAAAGGCATGGATACCGTGGGCGAGACAACGGTGCTGCCTTTTCTCGCCTATAAGCCGTCTTCTGAGCTCCACGTATGCCCCCGCCCGCTATTAAACTGAAGCTATTATACATGTAAAGTAACAAGAGGAAAATTACATTGCCATGAATGAAGGCCGAGTCGAGCCGTTTCATGGATTTAATATTGCCATGCGAAAATACGGACAAATTCTGCAAGTGCGCTGCAGGTCTATGTCTTGGCGCGATGCACCTACTGTCCGCAACAGAACGTGTCCCTCTAGCTTCTGGATCGCGGTTGGTCCCCGATCCTCGTCTTGTCGCGCTCCAGCAGGAGCGTCAGTTGGCTCCTCGTCCGGCCCATCGGGACACTAGCAGAAGGGCTTGGTTGGGTCGGCGTAAGGCGGGGCTCGAGCAACGACGATGCCGAAGACCTGCTCGGGAGAAACGTATCATTCAGGGATGCGCCGAGTACGCTCGGCCCAGGCAACGAGCCGGACTGGTCGATGATGGTTCCCTGAGCCGCGACATTTGTGGTGGACGCGGTGGCGCCGGTAAAGAGACCCTGATTGGGATTTTTGGTATGAATACGATCCGAAGGGCGTCCGTACCCGTTGTGCGACTGTGAGCGGCCCATGGCGGGGGCTGCGTCGAATGAGGGCGAACCAACAATGCCCGTTGTGGCTTTCAGAGTGCCCGAAGAGGCATGTTGATGGCTTCCATCACTTGGAAGAAAGTGCACACGAGAGAGCATTGCATGTCCTGGTCCTGTAGGTATTGGGCCTCCTGTCGGGGCTGATGGCGGACCATGCGCCTTCTGGTGCCCTTCTTTCTCTGCCGCCGCCTTTCGTGGCATGACAGGCCGTTTTCCGAGGGCTTTGGCGCTGGGTTTTGTCGCTTGCGAGATGCTTACTTCATCGCTATGCGACTCGTGTCCAACGTGCTTCGACGGTCGTTCGAGAATAGGGGCTACCGGTTGCGACAGCCCTGCGGCTCGAGAACCAGCCGCTAAGCCGCTCTCCCTGGACCCTACCGCCGACAATATCGGCGAGTGTGGGCTTGTCTTTCTCGGCAATACCGGACGCCTCTTGGTAGCTGCAGTCGACGTGGCCACGAATTTCTTAGTCGCAGTGAGCGGCTTCTTCTTCTTCTTCGAAGCAATCGACACCATGTCTAGCCCCGTGTTTGCCGTACTACCAGACGACGGAGACTCGCTGTCATCGTCCTCCTCGCTGGCAGACTCGTGCGGTGATACAAAGCGGGCGGTTGGCCGGGGTCCTGAGGCAGATGGGCCCCTGGACTTCTTCAAGATGGGATGCGGAGGGGGCGGTTTCGAAGCACTGGAAGAGAAGTTTCTGGCTGAATTGTCGATTGGTCTCGTGGGTGGCAAAGGCGATACATGATTGGGTTGCTCATTTTGCTCTTGGTTCAGATGAGCCAGGACCCTCTGTCTCGTCAAAGGGGGTACCTAGGTTACGAGTCAGCTGTGCCGGCCAGCCAGGCTTTATCCCGAAAAAACTGACATCTGGCCCTTCCCAGCGGTTTGGCGGACCCTGAAGAGGGACGACTGTCGGGCCCAACGAGATATCCTCGTAAAGCCGGGCCAGTGTTCGGCCGCTGAGAAATCGACGGTCACTGCCCCATACCTGCCACCAAAAGTTCTCAAGCCGTCGGGCGGTAGGGTCTCCGAGCTTCTTGTTTGTAACCGTGTACACTGAGTGAAGAGAAAGTCAGCGCATCGTCTCGCGCTGTTGGCAGCAATGAGCTTACCATGCCAGTACTCCCAAATCTTGTCGGCGGGGACGGCGGGGTAGCTGGCGACGTCCTTGTACACGTTTGCGGTGTTGACGACAATGCCCTTGGGCAGTATCATTGGCACGCTGGACTCCATACGCAACACTGGGTGGCTGCCAGGAAGCCGAGTCACTTGGACAGGCCCGCTGGCAGCTTCGCGGAGGAGAATTCCAGGAGTGAGGCGCGAGGGCAAGACGTGCTGCAACAGCCTCGGCGCAGCCAATATAATTTTTTTTTTTGGCGTACGAGAGAGTTAGATGGTGCTCGACGAGCTCACCATGGTCGCAGGTGACGAGATACCGGCCAGAGGAGGAGCTGCGCCAAGCCTTGGCCGTGATCGCGGAGCCGGCGTGAGGGGATAAAGTCCAAGTTCGAGGAGTGGGCGTATGTATGTATGTAGTAGGTGAGGTGGTCACGCGGGCCAGCGATGTGCGCAGGTACCAGAGGGAAGGAGCTCGGCAGAGCAGCTGAACAGCACGAGGGCTCGTCGTCAGACGCCGAGGGGCGCGGGGGCGGAGAAGGAGTCGCGAGCTTCGGAATGAGGAGCAAGGAGAGGCCTGCCGAGGATGTCTTGTTGTTTCGTGCTGGGCTGGGCTGACGGACCGAGGGCTTGCGCGGGACCCTGACAACAAGCCGAGTGCGGGTGGGAGGCGTCTCGTGACGGCCACAAGACCAGGCGTACCGGTACGTAGCGCTTTCGACTCCTAGGGGCAGAGTGATGCGGTGGTGAATCAGTTGAGTTCACAGTCGAGGTTGCGCGCGCGTGCAAACCCGCACCGGAACCAGGCACAGGGGGCTGGCTGGTTGGTTGGTTGGTTGGTGGGATGGAGGTGCGGTGCGGTGCGGTGCGGTGCAATGCAATGTCGCAGGCAGCGAATGCAGCGCTGCTGTAATTATCGCGAGGGAGGTACGGTAGGTAGGTGAGAGCCGCAAGCAGCGCAGAGCACAAGCAGCACACCGACGGATGGACGTCACGACAGTCGACGGTGAGCAACACGGAAAGACACGAGGCAAAGGTAAAGGAAGAATGGAAGTGGGTAGGTAAAATCAAATAAAATAGTAAGCTGGCTGGCCCTTTCGCGCAGGCGTCGCAGCGAGGTCGGTGAGCGTGGCGGGGCCGCGACTTCAAGCTTTCACTGCACCTTGCGCTCGAGACCGCTACGGACGCCTCCACTCCTTTTACGGAGCGGAGGCACGAACCACCTGGCCGATGGCGCAGGAACCCTTTCCCCGGCTGGCCTGACTCGGATCGGATGGAGCCCCAGGGACCCTCGACCCCTCGACCCCGTTTGGGCCCAAGACCAGGGCCCTCGTTCGCTCCCGGCCTGACGGGTTGACCGCCCTGGCCGCCCTGGCCTGCCCTGGCTGGCCAACCCATGGCGGGTGGGTGGGTGCAGCGCAGTGCAATGCAGTGGGCGGTGCACGGCTTCCTTCGTACGCCTTCTCCGCGCACATGGGATTGCAACTTCACCCACGGGCAGCCAGCCAGCATGCCGTGCCAGATACCACCCCACCTCGCCATCAAGCCAAGGGCATATCAACCGACTGCGCCGCCTGATCAGCACGCTCCTCGCCAGAGGTCGCTGTCCTCGGTGCAGCTCATCCGCTGCTTCGTGGTGTCTGCGATACTTCAGGCTTTCATACCGCTGCGTTGACTCTGCCCTCACTACTCGCGGATGCTATCTATGTGTTGACGATGGACTAATGAAAAGGGCTTTGCAAGGTGCCAGTAGGCATCAAACCCCCCTGGTGGCGTCGAATCCACCATCTACGCTATCTGCCCGACAAACACCAGAGCAAAGGCCATCCAACGCCAGGTGAACGGCACGGTGAGACGAGACACGGGGCCTGATCCACGGCGGCTCGCTCACCGAGGAATGCAGCGGCAACGGAGCTTGTTCTGCTCCCGCCAGTGCGGTCCAGCCAAGCAGTCGCCGCCGCAGGCACACTGCCCTGCGAGCCGCATCCAGCCAAAGCGCGGATCTTGTGTGCGAGCATATGACCAGTCACTCGCCCTGCCCGCTCAACTCCGCGAGCCGGGGCGGCTGCGGTGGCATCAAGGTCGACGAAACGAATGCACAATGGCTTGGAAAGCCTCCCCGTGGCTGCAAGCCCGGGCCGAAAGGGACTGACGCCGTCGGGACCGACAAACAGTAACATGCTCTGTACGAACTCGACATGCATCTCCAACTGCGGCATGGGGAATACAATTAATTACGGAGTAGACGGACATGGCCCCCGTCGACCCTTCGCCGCTCCACCCACATCCGCCCCCATTCCATCCCTGGCGCCGCATGCACGCACTATCTATCCCACGTTCTAGAACCGAAAACGTGTCTCTGTGCCACTCCGGCTCGCAACTTTGTTTGGCCCTGGCCCTGCATGCCCTGTCCCTGGCCTGGGGAGCCGGGCGGCGCTGCACTGCCCTCCCCGGGTCTTGCCGCCCCACGCCCAGAGCTCTCCCCTCGACGACGTCGCGTCGAGGGCAGCCTCAGGTGCAGCTCGAACTCCGACTCGTCCAAGCCGAGCGGCCAAGGACGGTTCATGTCGTGCTTGTGTCGCCTATGCTATCTATCATAAATGGGCTATTTCTAACTGGCAGCTGAGCGGCTCGGCGGATCGGCGGCGGATACCCAGCAATTAGAGAATTGGGCATCCACCGGATTGTGCTCTCCCCATTTCCACCGGCCCGCCAGCCAACATTTCCCCAGGCTCCCATGTCTACCCCAGTCTGCAGCGACAGAAATGGCCGGTGCCGTCCCAACGTGGCGGCAAGCGACAAGCCTCAATGGGCCGGCCGCGGCACATGTGGTTGAAAGCACGCACGGCGAGCCAAGATGGAAGACGATTGGACAGGTCATTCGAGTTGCGACTGGCTCGCCGCTATTCTGCTGCCTCCCTCAGGTCGTCGCATTCGCGTCTATTCCTGGATTCCGCAGCGGCGCGATATGAGTGTAAGCAGGACTACCGTCGCACACCGGCTTCAGGCCTGGCCAACGGGGCTCGCAGGGCCCTTTCGCCATCGTCGACCTGCCCAGCGAGGCATGTCCTGCCGACCACGCTGCCCGCCTACGTGAACCCCGTCGGCATCGCGTGACTGTCAAAAGGCCCAACAGCCAAGCCCGTCAGGGGGGTTCATCACATCGTCTTGATTCGCGCGGAGCTCTAGCACGGACAGCGCTCTCTCGAAGGCGGCTATCGTCGCTGACGCTTCGAGGCACCTGGGAAGCTGGGCAAATGAAGTCCGCAGGGAGGGCGAGCCACCTGACCCTCGAAGATGTAAGCCGTGCTCAGTAGCGGCGCATATCCGAACCCCTGGCCGCACCCGGGTAGCCCGATCGGGCTGCGTCGACGACTTGTGTGAGGGACGAGTTTGCAAGCGCGAATTGCGTTTTGTTCGTCCAGTTGGAAACGGGAGACGGTATGAGCAGCTCGTCGGTTTGCCAACGTAGCGTGCCGAGCAAGTGGGTAGCAAAGAGGACAGACTACGCACGGGGGCCTCACCCGGCTGACGCCACTGCAACCTCTCGAGTTCAACCTTTGCTTGTGGGATATCTACCAAGGTTGGGGCCTCGGCCATTCCTTGATATCCAGGTCGCGAAGCTGGCTTGTTTGCCCAGGCGGATGGCGGCTCAGTCGGGCATCCTCCATACCTACATGTAGGTGGCCAAGCAGAGACTGCAACCAATCCGCCACCATTCCCATGCAAGACCGCTCGATAATGCAATCGATCGCATCAATCAAACATCGAGTCCTGTCAAATACGCCTTCGACCAACTCGCCACCTCCTTGACAGTCGACATTGTTTCCCAACCTGCATATGCACGCGCCGCTGCGGATCCATCCCGCCACACGGGCCCCCCGTCTCCCCCCGGCCCCGTTCGGCTGTCGTTGGTCCCCACACCAGGTCCCGCCGCTCGGCGTGCAGGGCCTTGGGGGTGATACGGCCGGCGCGGGCAGGGGTGCCGTCGTTGCTTGTTTCTGGACTCGTGTCGTGCGACACGATGCGCGTTGAAGAGCATGATATGGCATCTAGAGCGATAGCAAGTTTGAGTTCGATCGGAGGTGATGTTCCGTCTGCCTGTTTTCGCTCATTAGTGACCGATTTCGGCTCATTTCGTTCCGTTGAAAGGCTGAATCAGAAAATGCTGTTCTCGCTGTTGCTTCGAGTATAGGTCCCCTTCATCGTCCAAGGGACAGGGGCAGGCTACATAAATTATGACATGCACATAAAACACTGTATCACAATTCAAGCCTTACCCGGCGCTTGATGTCTCTCCTCCAGAGAACTGGATTATCATTAATAGCTCTAAATGCAACTGTAGTTTGTATCCTCAAGTCTACCTGGAGCGCCTGCGAAAAAGACATTTTGCCCGCCCAAATAACCCGACGACTGATTCCCTCAAATAGCAAGGCAGATGGTCTCTTCTTTTTGAGGTCATCAAACTGTTTACGTGACGGTATAGCCGCCGTCGACGCGGATGTCTGCGCCCGTGACGTAGTTGCTGGCGTTGGACAGGAGAAACGTGACGGGGCCCATGAGATCCTGAGGCTGGCCCATCTTGCCCTGAGGAATGAGCGACGTCCATTTCTGCTTGAGGTCTGGGTTGTCGTCGAGAATCTTTTGCGTCAGAGCCGTCAGCATGTAGCCCGGAGAGATGCAGTTGACGCGAATGCCGGCACTGGCCCACTCGACGGCGAGGGAGGCGGCGAGGTGGCGGACGGCCGCCTTGGCGGCGTTGTAAGGACTGAGAAAAACAGAGTCAGCTGTGGTTCTTGGTCAAGGCAGAAAGCCACGGCGGCATAGGAAGCATACGCCTGGGGTTGTGGAACATTGACAATGGAGCCCGACATGCTGCCAATCATGACCATGCTGCCGGGAGCCTTGCGATCCATCAAGTGGCGGGCAACCGAGGTGGCGAAGAGGTAGGAGCCGTCGACGTTGACGCCCCAGAGCTTGCGCATACGATCAATGGGATAGTTGATGGCCTCAAAATTCTCGGTGAAGCCGGCCGAGGTGACGAGGTTGTCGATTTTGCCGTGCGCAGCGATAATCTCGGCGATGCAGGCGTCGACGGACTCGGGGTTGGAGACGTCGGCGTAGTGGGCCGTGACCCTGGGGATACTGGGCAGAGCCATGTCAGCTGCGAGACTCGGCCTGCATGCTCAATTGGCACTTACCGCTCAGCGTTGGGGTTCTCCTTCATGAAAGCGTCCACCAGCAGCTTGGTCTGTTTCTCCGCCTCGTCCTCTGCAGCCACGGGTCAGCCGCCGATCGATGACGGCTAAAAACTGTTTTTAAACTCACTGTTCATGTCGACGAGCGCCAAGTCGGATCCCGAGTACACCATGCCCTGGCCAATGACCAAGCCCAGGCCACGGGCACCTCCCGTGACGACGCCGACGTTGCCGTCGAGAGAGAAGCTCGCAAGCGTGGGCTTGACGTACTGTCCAGGCAAGCCGCGGACGGGCTTCGAGGGTGGCAGATCCGCCTCCTGGGGATACTCAATCTCAACGTCCGAGTCGGTTCGCGCCCATTTGCCGGGCTTGTCGCGGCGAGGGGGCGCGCCGTGCAGGTTGCGCGCGGCGGCGAACGAAGGGCGCAGGCAAGAGGCGGCGCCGGAGCCACGAGTGGCATGGCGGAGAGCCGGGGCCAATATGCTGTGTCTGGAGGCCATGGCGACGGGCAATGTGTACTATTTTGTGATGCGTAGGAAGAGAATCGACAAGGCCGAGCGAGTCGAGGATGTTCGAGGGAGAAAAAGAAAACGGGAGGAGTGGAAATGGGCGGTCGCGGAGGGGGGCGGGAGGAGCGAGTGGCAAAATAAGATGGGGATTATGACGATGAAGCCGACGATCCCTGAGGAGCTGCTCCAGTCAGGCGCTCACGATGTTGGAGTCGTACCAAGATTGAACCCACGCACAGAGAGGTCAGTGGTGAATTCGAGAGGAGAATGAAAGTAAAGAGTTGTGAGAGCAGCGCGACCACATCACCGCCGGTATATATCCCAAAGCATGACTTTGTCGTGCCTACTTCGGAGTAAAAGGTGGTTCTCGTTGGCAATGCACACCCCCCGAGCTCCCGGACCAGCACGCCCCTCCCCCCTGGGCCCTGGGGCTAGTCAACATGGCGGGGAGGCTGTGGCCACCTAAAATGGGAATCAAGCTCCTGCGATCCAGGCCATGTCAACCACCACCTCAGACCAGAATCTTCTAAATGCAATCTCGTAACAAAGGTTGTTGCAGTGACATGTACCTACAGCCCAAAGATTTTGGGACACCTCGGGGCTTGCATACGTTACACTGCCCTTTCGTCAGGTTCTAGGAAAGCACCCGACAAGGCATGCATCCAACCAGCGAAAATAATCAACCCAGGCCTTTCCGTATCTGCCGACAGAACGCCTCGCGGCCAATGCAGCATTGCATCTCTGACGGCCTTGCGCTGCTTTCTGTTCGTCTGTTTATCCCTTCCGCAAGAAACCGTAACTGATCAGAGTGAAGTCAGATAACCTATCTGACTAATAGGCCACGAACCCTTGATCTGCTGCTGGCTGGGACGCCGACGGGGAGCAGTTCTGGTGTTGCACTGTACAAGTACTCGTGGGGGTCGCGGCGCTCCCGGGTGCTTTCGTGGGGGCCCATCGGCGCCATGAGCTCGCCTCTGTCTGTCTCTCCCCTCGTCGTCTCGCTCGTCAAGCCAAGACTCGACAAAGTCTGCGTGGTCACGCGCACCTGTTCTCGTACGAATACTCGAATCCCCAAGCATTCCCAAGCCCACTCCCTCGGCCAGACGGCGCTGCCTCGCCATCTACAGGGCCATGGATAGACTCTGCAGCTGCGGAGGGCTGTCGGCACACGGGCCCTTGAATCATGGGAATTCGCAAACCCCGTCTGCCTTCTCCAGATGTCGTGCTAGCCACCCCTGCGGAACGGTCTAGACGAGCGCAGCCCAGAAAAGCCCTTACCATGCCCTCGCAGCGCTGCACGACGCCGAATTTTCCGACGGGCAATGGCACGACACTCGCGCCCTGGAGTCTTGGACACCAGAGTCTGGAGCAGTCCTCGTAGGGCCCGGCAGGCTGTGCCGCCCGAGCGCTTCCCGGCTGTTCTTTTCTTGGGCGTGTCAGCCCATCCGTCGTCGGTTGTAGACTTTCCCCTGCTCTATTCGCACTAACTGCGGCTTACGCTGATGCCTTAATCGCCCTCCACCGGCACCGGCAGCGCCCCGCTAGGCTAGCCAACCGGCCGTGGACGCAGACTCCGTTGCCGATGCCCGCACACCACCCCATCGTGGCTTTGTTTCTTCGTTGTTGCTCGCGATCACCCCACACTGCTGTACATCTAGCAATTGCTGTGCCAGCCAAGGTTCCACAGGCACGTCGCGTGAACACTTCAATTTTCCATCCCCTTTTCGTACCCTCTTTTCTGCTTCACGGTGCTTCGTCATCGTCTCAAACTTGGACCGTCCATTCTTTTATTTCATGTCGGCTTATTCTAAGACCCTTTTTGTACATCTCTCTCTACATTGCGTTGTGAGCGAGGGCTGGCTCTACCTGCCACAGCCATACTCGACTGGTTGTGGATGAAATCGGCCAATCGTTATCCATCGTGTCGTGATGCCCCCAGGTCAGCCATTCTGCCGACGTCGGGGCGCTTCAGCTTCTCACCCTCGTGTGCCCGCCATGTCTTCTGCCTCCGTAGTCGTAAGATGCAGTGGTGAAACAGAGCCCTTCGTCACAACGACTTGAGCCCTCACGATGAGAGTTTCACCACAGCCGTTCCCTGCCACAGTGCGCTGCGGCGTTTCTTTTTTGGCATCCTCGCCTCCACCGCCGCCGTCGTCAATCGTGCACGCTCTTTACGCGTTGGCATATTCTTTGTTAAAGGCACGGCCAATGACCATGCGCCTGATCTCGGATGTGCCGGCTCCGATCTCGTACAGTTTGGCGCTGCGGACCGGGTGTTAGTGAGGCTGCATCGCACGCATAGGGAAAGTTGAACTTACTCTCGCAAAAGACGTGACGCCGGCATCTCCTCGACGTAGCCCATGCCGCCCAGCAGCTGGATGCAGTCGAGCGAGCATTCGGTGGCGCGCTCGGCGGCGTACAGGATGGCGCCTGCGCAGTCCTGGGTGCGGATGATGCCCTGCTCGTCGACCTGCTTGGCCGTGGCGTACGTGTAGGCTCGCGACGCCTGCAGCTTGGTGTACATGTCGGCCAGCTTGCCCTGCACGAGCTGGTTGTGAGCAATGGGCTGGCCAAACTGCTTGCGCTGGTGGGCAAAGGGCGCGGCCACGTCGAGCGCCGCCTGCATCAGGCCCAGCGGGCCCGCCGACAGCACCAGGCGCTCGAGGTCGAGGCCCTCCATGAGCACGCGCACGCCGCCGTTGAGCTTGCCCAGGATGTCCTCGGTGGGGACGAAGACGTTGTCGAACATGAGCTCGCCCGTGTTGCTGCCGCGCATGCCCATCTTGTCGAGCTTGCGTGCGCAGCTGAAGCCGTCGGCCTTGGTGTCGACGATGAAGGCCGTGATGCCCTTGGAGCCGGCGTCGGGCTGCGTCTTGGCGTAGACAACGATGTGGTCCGCATCGGGGCCGTTGGTGATCCACATCTTGGAGCCGTTGATAACGTAGCCGCCATCGACGGCCTTGGCCGTGGTGCGCATGCTGACGACGTCGCTGCCGGCGCCCGACTCGGACATGGCCAGCGCGCCTATGCTCGTGCCCGCGATGAGGCCCGGCAGGTACTTGGCCTTCTGCTCGGGCGAGCCGTTGAGCTGCAGCTGGTTGACGCACAGCTGCGAGTGCGCGGCGTAGCTGAGGGCGATGGACCCTGAGGCGCGCGACATCTCCTCCATGACGATGCAGTGCGCCTGGTAACCCATGCCAAGGCCGCCGACGTCCGCGTCGGCCGTGATGCCCAGGAAACCCGCCTCGCCCAGCTTGGGCCACATGTCGTTGGGGAAGGCGTTGGACTTGTCGGTGTGCGCGGCCACCTCCTCGCTAATCTCGCGCCGCGTGAACTCTTGCACGCGCTCGCGCAGCTCGTCGAGCTCGTCCGTCGTCGGCGCCTCGAAGCCCTGGGGGTGCTTGCTGGAGTGTAGCCGCGTCTGCATGGCAGGCATGGCGCGGAGCCGCTGCCGCAGGGCCGGGCGGGCCAGCGCCCTGCTGAACGTCGTTCTTAGGCTCGCCATTGTATCTCTGTGTGTGTGTGTGTATCGACGTCTCTGCGTACGGCTGGGGAGACAGGGGGCACGGCAGAGGTGAGTGAAGGGAAGGAAGTGCTGTAAAGGAAACAAAATCAATGGCTCGGTGACGATGCTAGGCCGAGGCGGTCGGCCACCCATGGCTCACGGCGCGGCTCAAGGCGGCTTGTTGCGGCCCGCGACCCCAGGTTTGGGCGACGTCAGGACTCAGGGCAGCTCGGCTTAGCACCGTGGCTCTGGCTCGTCCCTCGACAGTTCCACGCAGCAGCATCTCTGCCACCTCTTCTCAACCCGCCAACGGAGAAGACCTTTGCTGTCCCGGACTCGCAGCTTCACGCCATGTCTCTGTCGCGGCCCACGCAGCAGGCGGCTCTCCGCATCGGCCGCCAATGGCACCAAACACCACGCCCGACGTCCACCAGAGGCGTCGCGAGCCTCACCCCGCCGCACCAGGCCGGCGCCATCTCGCGTCTGCCGACAAACGTCGACGCCTCGTCCGACGAGTTCCGCGACAACGCGCGCCAGATGGGCGAGGCCATGGCCCGCATGCAGGAGCTTGCACAGCGCATCCAGCGCGGCGGGCCCGACAAGGCGCGCGAGAAGCACCTCGCCCGCAAGAAGATGCTGCCGCGTGACCGCGTGACCGCCCTCATTGACCCGGGCACCACGTTTCTCGAGCTGTCGCCCATGGCTGGCTACGAGCTGTACCCGGAGGCTGAAGTCCCTGCAGGCGGCATCATCACGGGCGTTGGCGTCGTCGAGGGCGTGACGTGCGTCATCGTTGCCAACGACAGCACCGTCAAGGGCGGCACCTACTATCCCATTACCGTCAAGAAGCACCTGCGCGCGCAGGCCGTTGCGCAGGAAAACAAGCTGCCGTACGCCTTCACGTCAAGAAATCGAGAGGGATGTCCGCTAATCATGTGTCTGCAGTTGCATCTACATGGTCGATTCGGGCGGCGCCAACCTTCCGCACCAGTCCGACGTGTTCCCCGACCAGAACCACTTCGGTCGCATCTTCTACAATCAGGCGCGCATGTCCTCGCAGGGCATCCCCCAGATCTCCGTCGTCATGGGCCCTTGCACCGCTGGCGGCGCCTACGTGCCCGCCATGAGCGACGAGTCCATCATCGTCCAGGACCAGGGCCACATCTTCCTCGCCGGTCCTCCCCTCGTCAAGGCCGCCACGGGTGAGGTCGTCTCGCCCGAGGACCTCGGCGGCGGTCGCATGCACTCGTCCGTGTCCGGCGTTACCGACTACCTCGCCGTCGACGACGCCCACGCCGTCACCATCGCCCGCCGCTGCGTCAGCAACCTCAACTGGCCACAGGCCCCGGCCGTCAACGTGCCGCCTGCCGAGACCTTTGCCGAGCCGCTCTACGACCCAGAAGAGCTGCTGGGCATCGCCAGCACCAACCTGCGCAAGCCGCTGCCCATCCGCGAGGTCATCGCCCGCATCGTCGACGGCTCCGAGTTCTCCGAGTTCAAGAAGGACTACGGCACCACGCTCGTGACTGGATTTGCCTCCATCTACGGCCAAAAGGTCGGCATCGTCGCCAACGACGGCATTCTCTTCGCCTCGTCCTCCGTAAAGGGCGCCCACTTCGTCGAGCTCTGCTCCCAGCGCGGCATCCCCCTCGTATTCCTGCAGAACATCGCCGGCTTCATGGTCGGCACCGCGTCTGAGCGCGACGGCATCGCCAAGCATGGCGCAAAGCTTGTCACGGCTGTCGCCTGCGCCGACGTCCCCAAGTTCACCGTCGTCGTTGGCGGTTCTTACGGCGCTGGCAACTACGGCATGTGCGGCCGCGCCTACAGCCCGCGCTTCCTGTGGATGTGGCCCAACGCCCGCATCGGCGTCATGGGCGGCGAGCAGCTCGCTGCCGTCATGGAGACGGTCGGTCAAAAGGTCGATCCCGAGCTCAAAGCCCGCATCGACCGTGAGAGCGACGCCACGTACTCGTCGGCGCGGCTCTGGGTACGTCTCTCCCACCTTGTTACTCCCTTTGCAGTCTACAGTGAAGCTAATACTTTTACAGGACGACGGCATCATCCCCCCGCAACACACCCGTCGCTACCTCGGCCTCGGCCTCAAGGCTGCCATGGGAGGACGAAACGAGGTAAAGGCTGGCGATACCAAGTTCGGCGTGTTCAGGATGTAAGTCGAGGATATCGAGAGCTATACATGATGGAAGACGGCCAGGCGTCGCACTGCACTTGTAAATATTGTTATAGACATCTTAAAAATGAATCAAGTAAAACGTCTCTGCACAGTCATGCCATGTGGACCTCCAAGTATCCAGCAGCTGCACGTCAAGTACGTAATGTTTGTCTCTCGGAGATGGGCGATATACATGGTATCCACGGTCGTTTTCTCAACGCCAACGCTAATTTGTGAATCAACGGTAAATGCACATAAAAAAAAGGGGGGGTGGTATGCAAGATTTCTGCCACCATCTGTCATGTTGCCCCGGCTTCTCATCGTCAAACAGTTGCATCACATTGACAGGCATGTGAAAAATTCGTCGTCGTTCATGTACTGGTCAAGGCAGCGCGAGGTCCCTTCACGCCTCTGGAGACCCGCTTGAGACCATCCGTCGGCGGATCGTCGTCCTCAAACCCCCCGCCCGACATTCTTGCGTCCCACGGGGCCTTTCCCAGTGTTGATGGTAAAACCAACCAAATCGATGCTGTTGTCGCCTCCAATGGCAACTTTGGCTGCGTCCTGTTGCGTCACTTGGCTACCAAGCAGCGTCTTGCTCTTGCTGGCCATGCTGAAGAAGCGCTGCAGATCCGCCTGTGCACTTTCCGCCGCATCCACGCTCTCCTCTTGCAGTATAAAGAGCATCGCTACGCGTGCGAAGTCTACGACCTCTTCGGTGACGGTGAAGAGGCCAGTAGGAACAGATGTCGGCGCAGTAGATGTCGTTGTGGTCACGCTGATGGACAGCGAGGCCGTGCTAGAGATCGCCGAGCTGCTTGAGGTTGCTGAGCTGCTCGTTGCGGCTGTACTGGTAGCAGACGGCTTGCTCGGAGGTGACTGAGGACTGCGGACCGACGGAGGGGGAACAATCGTCGAGAAAGAGCCCACAATCGACGTGCTCGAGGGCCCACCCGGTTGGAGAATTATAGTTGACGTCGTCGTTGGAGGCGTGAAGGTGATGATGGAAATGGGCGGAAACACTTCCACGACATTCGCCAGCGCGTTTGCCCGCTTCTCGCCCGCGTCGTCCACCTCGTCAGTCGCTAGGCCAGCCCTCGTCGACCGGCCATCAAAAGTGACGAGCGAGTTCTGCGCAATGCAGGAAAGACTTGCAGAATTCAGTTTGGCTAGAACAATGGTCCCGGAAAGGGGAATTGTAAAGTTCGCGTTGGCTTCGGCGATGAGTCTCGGAATAGCTCTGCCGAGTGTGACATTGTTGATGCTGGTCGATCCGTCCGTCGCCACGAGATTCGTGGTCGTGCAGCCCGAGGAGCCGGTGATGGCGCAGTTGGAACCGGTGATCCCATTCGTGCAGATACACGAACACACGCCTTGCGAGATAACGTTAGTGCCACCATTGAGGCATGGCAGAGACTTCTGACAATTCTCGAGGCTCTGATCCGGGGAATCTTTATTGCCGAGGTTCTTGAAGACGAAGAACTCTAAGGGAACGACAATCGCGGCGACGATTATGCACAGAAGAAGAAACGCAATGACGATGAAAGCCCACAACGGCAGGCCACAGCATCGGCGGCTTTGTTTCTTGACACCGGCGTTGGACTCGGCGCTAGACGATCGTGAATGGCCACGCTTGGCTTGGTCGGCTACGGCGGGCCAGGAGCCTGGCCGGAGCCACGATGTTTGGCTGTGGCGGTTTCCCCGAGGTGTTTGAACAGGAGGCGGGAAAGCGGCCAGCATGTCTGATAGGCCCGAATGATGCCGATCGTCAGCTTCGTCTTGGGTTAGATTGACGAGTGTCATAACAATTTAGAAAAGCATACCTGAAAGGGAACCATCTGCGTCCCTGATTCCGTTCTTCTCGTTGAGGAATGGGCCCAAGTCATCCATGCGGCTCCCTGGTCTCTTGCCCTTTTCAATCATTGCAGCCAGCCTCGTGGCGCGTCTTATGAGATCCGGAAGACTTGTCAGACTGCCTCTTGCCTCTGCTGCTCGAACAGCATCAATATCCAACCTGGGGGGTCGTCTCATGTTTGAGAGCCTGTTCGGCGGCCGAGGTGAGGGCGAACCAGTAGCTGCACGCTGCTCTGCTGGGTCTGATGAACTGGCAGCCGCATAAGCTCTCAATATCACGTCCGGCGTCAGTCCGTCTTGCTCGGCGAGTGCCTGAGTGGTGGCTGGCGTCAGCCTGGCCATTGGAAGCGTGTTCGAAGAGCTTGTCGAAGAGTCCATGTAGGCGGTCCCTGCGGCGAATGGCTGCACGGGCGACGGGACCGGCCTGGAGTCCGGCTGGGTTTTCATGCCCGATCTTGTATTGTTGACCAGCGCTGGGTTGCCCTTCTTGCCGATGCTTGCGCTGCGGACCAGTCTGCTTTCATCTCCGATATCATAGAAGCTTGATTCCCTGTCCGTCGCTGAGTCGTCATAATAAGCTTCGCCATATTCTGGGCTGGCCAGCGGTGACACAGGCCCCCAACCATCTGGCATGGCAGCACTCGAGGCGTATGATCCATGCGACCTCGAGCGGGGGCTTTCTTCCGGAATTGGGGAAACGAAAGACGCATTTGAGTAGAAGGAGAAACCCCCTCTGCGACTCGATGGCGGTGGTCCCAAAATAGCACTTCGTCTTGGCGGCCCGCCTGACGAGTCAGCAGCCACAGCTACGGGGAAGTCTGGTATCGAGCCAACAGAGGACGAAGTTTGTCTTGAGGAAGTAGCGGCAGGCGAAAAGGTGCTGTACCCGTCGTCCACATCTTGCGGGCTCTCGGGAATGTTTGAGCGAAGTGTATACGACGAACTCGGCTCCCGGGCTTGCGGCGGATATGATATCGACGGTAGGTCGCTGGGACGAGATGGTCTCTGGGGCGCCTGAGGAGACCTTACAGGGGATGACCCCGAGCCATATGAGCTCACAGGGCTCACAGCCGGACCAGGAAGAGGCCATTGAGGGCTGCGCTTAGATCGTGATGTTGTCTTGTCGGCTTTGGTGTTACCTGTTGGCTGCAGTCTGGGCTTCATAGGTCTGGACGGTCCAACTGTGGCAATTGGCGATGGATGGCTTGGCGAAGCAGAGTAGTCACTTGCCGGAGAGTCTGGGCCTATCTGCAGCTGGCGTAAGGGAAGTGTTTCCCGCACCTGTCCGACCTGCGCCCTTTCGCGCGCTCTTTGAACCGATCCAGATGCTGGCGAGGGCCGATCCATGTCTCTTCCATAGTATTGTTGATTCATCTGGCTCTATTGTCCTAATCGCCCAGACAACTCAACTCGACGTGATCTTGGCTAGAGAAGAAAGCCTTCTGTGGCCCTTGTTGTGCGAAGCCCTGAGTCGCCTCTGACTGGGCAGAAACGATGCGGTGTCCGACGAACTACCTGCAGGGCGCAGGCAAACTTTGGACACAAAATGTTATCCTCGTGTATGACGAAGTCGATGCTTAGTCGAGATGAGCACCGTGGCGAACCATGAATGGACGGTCGTAACTGCGTCCACGGTGTCGGGATACACCGACGAAGGGCGGATTGTGTACCCAGGACAGATTGAGAACAAAAGCCCGAAATGGCTGTGTATGTGAAAGCGGAAATATACAAGACAAGAACGAAAAGAGGCGATCGATCCCTTGAACGAGTGTTTGGGAGTGTACCGTGTATCGACGTCAAAGGCGCAACAGTGGGTGGCCAGAAGAAGTCTAAGCCATATTGTTAGCAAAGGGTGTCGGGGCAGTCGTGTGAGAAGACAGCTCAAGCTGTCAGGAAGGAACTCTCTGGTGGCAGAATTCAGAAGCTGGGCCGGCATGCGACCCAGACACGGAGTTGCTGAACACCTGGGGCCACAGATTGGGACACTCAAGGAGCCCGGGGGATCATGGGTCACGTACGGGAAACGACTAGAGTCTCAGGTGGTACCACCTGGCAGCATAGAGCGCGGAACACGACGACGACTTCGTGAGGGACAGATTGCAAGGCCGGCGTAGCCGGGTCGTACCAGCGTGGAAAAAGGAGCTGAACGCCGGGTCACAGCAGGTACGACGACAAGATGTCGACCGGCTTGGACTCGACGACGACGAAGATAAGGGCTCAAATACGCTGTTGGCCTGCGTCGGGTGTGACAACGAGGCTTTGCAACGCGGGCGCTCCGTGTCACGAATCTCCTCCAAAGATGGCGTTTCAGATGGGCCGCAACGGAGGCAGAAGAAAGAATGAAGGAGCTAAACTGAGCAGACAAGGTAAGCGCAGGCCGAGTGAGGCGAATGCAGATGAGAGGACGTCGATGAGAGTAGGACAAGCTTCACATTGCTCTTCTAGCCATCTGGTTCATGCATGCATCGCCTCGACCACGAGTGGTGGTCGGCGGACCAGTGAATACAATGAAGGCCAAGGGGGCAAGGAGAACGTGTTTTACCTTGTAAGTCTGGCTCGGCGGGCGGTGGAGACACGGAGGCGTCGCTCGATCGCTCGCCAGATCAACGTCAGAACCGGCCAGATCTTGCTGGCCCGTGAAAAGAACAATTGAAGAACTGAAGAAGCCGAAAAGCAATGGCAAAGAGAGGGCTGAGAAGGGAAAGCAGCGGTGACAGCGGACCGGCGGGCGACGACGAACGGAGAAGGAGCGAAGGGGGCAAGGAAGCCGCGAAGAAGAGACGACTTGAACCCTGGCCGGCAGTACGAGCGACGAGGCTACGAGGCCGCACCACTACCTTAGTACTCGAGCAGAACGACGGCCAGCCAAGGAGCTCCGACTGGAGTCGCCCGCTCGACTGCCAGACAACAGACCAAAATTGGAGGAGGGGTGGCCATCTCCACGCTGCAAGGTGTCGCTGGTAGATCCAGCTGCTGGGACTAGCACGCCGGGCTAAGGTTAACCTCGAGCGACCGGGTTCGGCCCAGTTGCCAGGTTCAGGTCCCGGTTCAGGTCCCGTTCAGGCGCCCTGCAAGCCTTGCAGACGCAGTCGTCCGGTGGTGAGCCATGATCCGCTCTTCCGTCCCAGGTCAGCGGATGTAACGTCCTGCGCGTCCCGCTGCCAGACCAGCGCCGTGGCTGCACCCGTCGTCAGGTTATCCATGAGCATCTCATGATGCCCCCGCGAAATCTCCAGCGTGCCTTGCAGGAACCGCATGATGAGGGTCACTGACCAACCTGGCCAAGGGGCTCTTCTCGCCTTGGCTTGGTGCTTCAAGCGGCTTGCGCCCAGTGGGGCGTTCCTGGGATACGCCTTGACGACAGAGCCGACCCGCCGTTGCGCGCTGGCGCCGCTGTGCCTGCCCATCGTTATTATACCGCCGCCGCGGCGCCAGAAGTGGTCACAGTCTCACAGAACCGCTCGCGTCTGTGCGGGGGGCACAAGCACAAGAGTGCGAGACACAGGGGGGGCTCTGCTGCGCTGCCGCAAAATCTGATGGCGTTGCGACGAATCCTAAATGGGCAAAGAGACATAGCGCTCTGCTTATGCGCAGCCCTCGGACTCGAACTGTGCGCACCGCGCTCGCCTTCTTGGGTTGCGCCGTGCCTCCCTCCCTCCCTCCCTCCCTCCTTGGCTCTACGTTGAGGCGTGGCGTATCCGTACGGCTCGTTGGCGTCTCTTTGCTCTTTCTTCGCGTCCTCCCTCGCGTGCCCAAGACCTCATCTTGGAGCCTGCAATGCGGCCGCTCGTGTCTGGCCAGCTCTCGCGCAGCCATCGAAGCCACGTCAACCCGCCACGCCTTCACCGGGACCCCTTGTCACCCACTGCTGGCTTTATGGAGCTGGCGTTGTCAAGCGGAAACACTAGCGTCCCGTTCCTGCATAGCGGCCGTCCAGTCGAAAACCCTCGTATCGTGGCTAGCGCTAGGCCGGTCTGTCGCGGAACACGATTCAAAAGCCTATAAGAGTGACGGGGCGGACGGTAGCTGCACTCGTATGAGTACGAGTAATAAAGAGTCCTGGGTTGGCCGTTGATCAGAGACTGAAGTCGACGGCACTGGGGCCGTCTCGTTGGTTGTTCGTCCAACAGCCTGCAGCCCTCACGTGCCAATGAGGCTCTCCGGACCAGGAACCGCTCGCTTCACCAGCGGCTCCTCATCGTCCCATATATGCAAGCAGTCTCGAATTTGCCCCCTTGTCCGTCGTCTTTCCTTTCTGCAATACATTCACTTCTCCGTTTCTACTCGTACGACACGCAAGAGACATCGAGCTTCACTCTAACGTCATTGTGCACGGCTAAGCAAGACAGCCAGCATCATCCGAGACAAACACAGCGAAGGACCAGACAGGAAGCCATGAAGCGTAACAAACTCCATCCCCGCATCTCCGTACGTGCATCTATTCCCGACAAGAGTCCGCCCTGCCTTTGACTAAAGGCACAGGAAGCAGGGAATTTACGTCCCCTTATGACGTGGGCCGGGTACTTTTGCTCTATGTTCGCGTTCTCGTTTTTCTGCTCGGCGCAACCATCGTCTGACTTCATCTTTCTCCGGCGGCCATCTGATCCATAGCTTCCTTTAATTTCATGTTGGGGAACCCGTTCCTGGTCTTGCTGACCTCATGCAAGGTTCATCCGATGGACCGTGGTAAATGGACCCGTATGAAGGCATGAATGCTACCATTCGCTTCTTGCCTGTCTCAATCTATTCGATGCTTCGTCCCATATCGCAATCTCCTCTTCCACGACTCCCTAATCCGATGGCCAACGCCGATGGATGGGCATGAGCCGATGCCCCTCGCAGATAGCGCCGATCTCTACAAGTGTGGCAGGAACACACCGATCCACAGCGACCCGTCCACGCCGTCCCCCCACCGGTGTCTTGTGCAGCGTGGTGAGCGGCTCCGTTTCGGATTCGACCGTAGTGTGGGGACATCAAACAGATGTCCAGATGTGAGAAGCCAGCGACTGCTTCTCTTAAACGCCATGGGCGCATTCTACGCTGCATTTGACTAAGAGGCTAACATAATAGTAATATTACGGACTGGGACCTACAAGAGATGCATGACATAGCTAACAAGCTCACTGACAGCCTTCAGTCAATGTGCATGTCTTCCAGTTGCCCCAATTGACAGCATCAGACTACGTTTCGCGTATGCAAATCTAACGTTCACGACAAAATCTCACGCATGAAGCACTTCTCGCGAAGCGCGTTGTGGCCTGTTGACTCATGATCATGTCCTCTGAAGACAGTTGCCTGGGGGGCAGGCAAGGCCAAAAAGCACGAGGTGCCATCAGGATCGCAATGGCTGCGCACCAAGCAAGCGGCACTGCGGTGTCCTACAACATAAGCGACAATGTCTTGACGGCGTCTTTACGGCCAAATTAGCAGGCTTCATTAGATGCACCACATGGCTACCAGCTAGAGAATGAGGGTTGAGAGAGGGTGCCACAGCTGTGCACATGGTGTTGCTCGCCTTGGTTCAGGGTAGCTCGGGTCGCACAACGCGTTGCAACCAAAACACCAGACCACGCCCATGACCCATGGCGCTCCAATGTTTCCTTCGGAAAAAGTTCCCTTATCATTCATATCAAGACCGAATTATCAAAGCCCTTGGCTTTTCTTGCCGCGAAAATCACGCTGCCTGGACGAGAGTTTCCCCGCTCGACTCGATCCTGTCATCGGCACCACCCATCACGCCTGGTAGAAGACCTCCTCCATCGGCCGCCACCAGCTGGGCTCCCCAGCTTCGGAGCTTGTCGCGCCATCCACCAAGCTCTCCTGAAAGCCGTCCGTCATCTTCCACCACTCGCGCACCTTGGGATTCTCCGCCATCAGCTGCATGTCCCCCGCGAAGTCGTAACCCAGGTATTTGAAAGACCCAAACAGGAGGCCCGTCTTGTCATCGTACCAGATGCTGTCTGTTCCTCAGGACATTAGCCTCCAGGTTTTGCATCAGATACTGAACGATGAGAAGGAGTCATGTTTCAACAGCAGATGCGAGCGTGAACACTGCCTGCTGCCTGCGTAAAGAGTGCTATGTGCGTTGATTGTCCACTTACAGTCTTCCATGTTGCAGTCCTTGATCTGCTTGGCCACCTCGGGCCAGATCTTCGCGTGACACGCCTTGTAAGCGTCCACGCACTCGGGCTTCAGCTTCACGACCTGCCCAAACCGCCGTCCGGGATTTCTCTTCCTCGGCGGTGGCTGCGCGCCCTCAACGCCGGGCGCCGCTTTGAGCGGCTCCGTCGGGGATTGCGGTTGCCACATATTGGGGTATAAAACCCGTCGGGTACTTCTCGCTCTCGTGTGCCCAGTCACTCTGCGCTCGTCTCCGCGTCTGCCTTGCTCTAGGATCCCAAAGGTTTAGCCCAGTGGAAAGCGAGGAATCAAGAAGCAGATTGAATTTTAAGACAAGGGATGGGTACAGTAAGCAACCGTCTTCCTTCGGAGATGCGTGCCTAAATCCCCGCGCTCGCTTGGGGGCCACGGAAGGGGGGGGGGGGGGAA
>JALHBY010000108.1:113042-147630 GCA_024340155.1 Tolypocladium pustulatum
CACAGACTGACTTTGTCCGCCGGCTGGCGGGACGTTCGGCAGCTCAAACCGGCAGCTCTTTGGCGGCCTCTCGTTCGTGAAACAGCATGGCTTTGCTCCTCGTTGCTCGCAGCTGAGCCGTTCCACCCGAAGTGGGTTATTAAAACGTTTGTGATTTCTCAAATGGTGAAGGAGAGCGTGTGCTGCACAAATCTCGCCGCGAACAGCTCGGTTCTGTGGTCTCGGAGCATTTTCCTTGTCAACGCCTCATTGATAAAGGCTTGTACAAGTTCACATAGCCCTCTGAACCCATGCTTGCAGATGTAGTAGTGATGCCAGATGATAGGTTCGTCTTTTCAATCTATGGTGGTCCTGCTAGGATGATAGATTGAGGTTCTTGCTCAAGACACAGCTGAAGCGTCCGAGAATGGCTGTAATTGGCGTTCAAGACAAGGACCAGCTGTCTCATCAGATTCCTTCCCAAGTTACCTTGGCCTGACGCCACCGGGCGCAGTTTGACGATGTTGGCCGAAGAGATTGCCCTCTGGAACCGCTTAGGCTCCGTAATACGGAGCGGTTGGGTCTACTCGCCTGTCAATGCAGTTCCCGTCTACGAGAACGCCCTACTCAACAGTCGGCTAAGGTAGCAAAGTGCACACCTCAGCGCTCGTGTTACCAGTGCATGCTCCCAAGTTTCCTCGGATTCGCTGATCTGCTCAGCCACAGCAGCAATACTGCATCTCTGCGGCATCTTTACGGCCATGGCCAATAAAATTGTTGTATTTTATAAGGCAAGGTCGGTCTAGGAACCCTTGAGTTTGTGTCTAGCTCAACTTTTCGTAAGAAGCGCTGAGCAAATGATGCATACCATGTGTCTTTGCTGCAGATCGTTTGGCTCAAGTGCGTCTGGAACCCAGATGCAGTGACCACTACAAAGCGTTTGAACGCCGGGATGTAGGCATTGACCTATTCGCAACAACCGCAGACATTCGCGCGAGGTCGTCGATCGGAATCAAATTACGAATGGCGTGCTGTCGTGGGATACATTGAGGACCGCGATCTTTGGCGAGTACCCTTGCGAGAGCAGCTTCTGCGGCAAGTTCTTTGGTGACTGGGTACTAGCTTGGCGAGATGTGCGACTGGTGTAAGGACACGGCCACCAGAGAGGCGAGAGCATGTATTAGGGCCAGACAAATTGTGACATGGGATCGTCAAGATGGTCAGACTAGCTACGTAGCTTGTACGACGCCACAGAGGGGACGATGCAGCATCAGGTTCTCCCTCCAATTCTCCCTCCAAGCTTTGGTACCACCCTGTCCACAAGCAAACAGAATGACTCCCTTAGTAGGCACAAAGCCGGCCCGAGCGCCTATCAACAGGCATCATGCTGCATTCTGGCACAACAAACTCCGCTGGCGGATGAGCGCGAACACCATCGCTTACAACTCAGCTTTCTTGGCCGTATCTCTTAGCGTTGGGGCCGTTTCGTCCGTCATGGACGTGTCAAGGGCCTCGATATCGGCAGCCCACAACGCCGCACCAACTATGTTCGTTAGCAACGCAGCTTATTCAATCAAAGAGCTGAGGGGCCCTACCAGTATTCGTGTAAGTGAAAAACATGGAGGCCAGAGGTATCATTTCGAGCAGAGTGGCGACAAGCCCGAATCTGAGCCAAGCGTTAGCCAGTTTGACACCAAATGGTGACACAAGGACCTGGTCACGTCAAGAGACCTCAACCGAGACACTTGGGGGGCTTGACGTACGCTGTGTAAGGGCCGATATGCTTCTCGTGCCATGCCGAGCGCTGGGATGACGACCATTTCTTGAGCTGATAGTACTTGAAAGGGAGTTAGCTGCTGAAGTCATTGGATAAGGACGATTTTAAGAAGATAAACTTACTCGTCCGTGAACAAGTTGGCCACGATTGCGCCCTGAGACTTCAATCAGCATGAGTCCCCAAGCGAAACGATGGAAGCTGAAGCTCACCCTGAAGAAAAATGAAGATGGCCGTGCCCACGACCGGAATAAAGTTGAGCGGCAGATAGATGAGGTACCTCACAATCGCCTTGGGCCCAAATCGCTCAAAGGGGCTTTTGAGTATCTTCCCCAGCCGTTGCATCGGATCGCTGCCGGACTTGAGCTCGCGACCCTCGCTGACCATAGCGTCCTTGTTACGGGACACGAGTGTGCCGTCAAAGGTGTCGAGCAGCGCATCCTGCAAGATCCAGTTGCGCGAAACGATGTTGATGATGGTGGAGCTCTCGTTGAGGACGAGCAACACGGTGCTGACGACGGCGAGCGGGCCGTTGACAAAGACCAAGACGGCGAGCTGGGGAAGGTAGGTGACTGCGAACATGCCACCGATGACGCTGACGGAGAGAGTGATGTAGGGGCCGAGGCGGGAGAGGAAGGGCTTCCACAACGAACGATGCGAGAGGAAGTAGAAGATGCCCTGGACATCATATCAGTCTCATGTCTCGCCAGCCTCGGAAACGGCGACGAGGGGAAGTACCTTGATGGGGTAGAGGTAGGCCCGGCTTTTCAGCGCGTCCAACGCTACGGTCCTGGCCTTTCCATAGTCCTCCTTGCTGGAAGTTGCGTTAGTATCCGTGAGTACGCGGCGGGTTTGCGTGGATATAGAGCTCTTACAGGACTTCCTGGGCCTTCTCGCCTACCGTGTTGACGACGCGACCGCTCCTCGTCTTGCGGGACGACGACCCGGTTGAATCATCAGCCATAGTTGCGGGGTTCTGTCAAAGCCACAGGTCAAGATAGAGAAAGTGCGTGATTTGGAAGCAGCGTTATTCGGGTCAAGGTCTGTGTACCACGTCAGTTGATGAAGGTGAGAAGGTTCGTAACGCGCCGCGGTCCTCGAAGTCATAAGCTTGGAAGCTGGAATGGACCAAGCAGCGGTTATGTCGTCATAGGTTCCTGCTCACGCCTGACGCTAGCATCGATCGGGGTTGCGGGCCTGGATTTACGGAGTACATGTGGCTGGTGCCAGTGTGGGGTACTCCGTAGTTTACCTTACTACGTTGCAAGTTACCCAGGAACGAATAAAGTTCTGGCCGTTCAATCTCTACGACATTGCGATTCCGCAAAAATCGGCCCAAAGGCAGGTCGCAGAAACCCGAGCGTCGCAAGCCAAAGGGAAAAGAGAGTCGGAGTGCGATGAGATTTTCGGGTCTGTGCCGAGTACGAGTACAAGTGCGCTGGCATTTGACCGCCCTGCCTCGCTCATAGGTACCCCTCATTGACGAGTAAATAAAGTTACCTACAATGGAAGGTGGGCAGCGTCTCCAAGTCTCGGAGGTTTTCAACGACACGCGGGCACTGGCGTAAGCCATCAATGACTCTTGCCAGGTTGACGCCGTGACATTAAGACTTCAGAAAGAACGACTCCATTCGAGTTGTCATCCCCTCTCACGCATGGAGTCACAATATGCGAGTGGTCGATGGCCGCTGACGCGCGTTGCAGCAACCCAGAACCGACGAGTCGAGCTGCGTGTCCTCTTGAAATAGGCAGTCATCTTCAATAAATAGTGGAGTGCCAGTGCTGTCTCCAATGCCTACTCCTCACAAAAGACAAAGCGCAGCATCGCAGGTTGTCGGGTTCAACAACAACACAGCAAGCCACCATGGAACAGCCCTTCATCCCAAACACCATGCCGGCGCAGACCCTCACGGCTGCGCCGGCTGAGCTCCTCCAGCACAGCCTAGACGAAATACTCAGGACCACGCCGCCACAGGACAAGTACACCACGCCGCCCGCCAAGAACGAGGGCATGCTCGGCGGCCTGCTTCTGGGTCCCACCGGCGCCGCCTACCTCTTCCTCCAGATGTTCGCCCGCCACCCGGAGCTGCGGCTCCAGGGTCACGACGCGCTGTACTGGGCCAAAAGGTACATGGAGGGCGACCGCGGGACACTTGTCATAGAGGACGCCTGCTGCGGCATCTTGTCCGAGAAGCTCGCGTTCGAGGCCGTCCGCGCGAGCATTTCCAAGGAACGGAACGACGTGCTCACCCTCATCGAGAACATGCCGAAGCTCCTGGCCGCGGCGCCGCCCGGTGGAAAGGACCCGTTTCCGGCCGAGATGATATATGGCAGGGCTGGCGCCCTGTACATGCTTCGCATGGTGCGCCACTGGGTGCCTGACTGCGCGGACCTTCTCGAAGCACCGATAGGTCAGCTCGCGCAACGAATCTTGGACATGGACGACGACGGCAAGGGAAACTGGGAGTGGAACGAGTCACGATATTTTGGCGCCCCTCATGGCGATGTTGGCATCATCACACAGATTGTGCTCGGCGTGCCATCCCTCGCTCCTAAACTCGCTGGCAAACTCGAGGAGCTGCTGGATCTTCAGACGCCAGAGGGCAACTGGCAGAGCGCAAGCAAAAGCCAAGCATCAGCCGACAGCGGGCCTGGCCCCGTTCAGTTCTGCCACGGCGCCCCTGGCTTTACTTTTGCTTTCCAGTCGCTTAGGCCGTACTACCCAGCTTTACAACAGCGGATGGACAAGGCCATCGAGAAGGGATCTGGGATCTCGTGGACAAATGGCGTGCTCAAGAAGGAGCCTAACCTTTGCCACGGCCTCTTTGGCAACGGTCTGTAAGTCGAAAGCTCTCACCGATTAGCAGCTACTTCTGACCTGGACGCTAATGGACAATCGGACGCAGTGCATTTCCCAAGGGCCCCAAGCGGGAGCATTTCCTCGCGCTGGCAACGCCCGATGCCGTTGCAAAAATGAAGGGTCAGGATCCTACCCTCTTCAAGCCCAGCAACTACGGCTTCGAGCTCTCGGTTCTTCTGAGCTACTGGCCTAGCGCGGCGTGGGCGTGGTCGGTGTACAAAGAAGATGAGCCGCGAATCATTTTCTTCAACGACATCTAACGCCTCCGCTGTGTTCGTCGGCTCGAGATACTTCGATTGTGGAGCGGCTCGGCATACTGGTTCGGTAACCTCTTGGTGTACGTTTGCCGCATCCGCCGTGGGTGACGACCTGTAGGTCTGGTCCAGACAAAAGTGCGCTGGGATCGGGCTCAGGTCGTTTCTCAGTCCGATGCGCAGATTTTGTGAACTCATCCGACTATCGCCGCCACTATTGACGCAGCCGCATCGGCCTTTCAGTCATACGCCCAGACTTCGCATGTTGACGACCCCAGCCTGCCTTGGACATTGCTTGTATCCTCAGTAGCAAGTTGCACTCGTTGGTTTGCCGTGGTGGTAGCTCGATGGAGTTTCGGCTCAAGACTTGGAGACTACCAGATGGAGCCAGCTTTAGCTTTGTACGTAGGGCGCATCGGACGATGCAGAGCATGCGAATATAGTGATACAACTATTGCCGACCCATTGCTCGGCCAATTCCTTTTTGGTGTCTGAACATGTAGCAAATATTGCGACGACAACGAACGATCGAGATTCGATAGTTTGAGACTGTCATGCCATCATTGAACTCTGAAGGCATGTCAAGTGCGAACGACGAGACCTCGGATCGAGTGTGTGCCGAACGTCGGAGCTGCGAAGCGGATCCCTCAATGGTGCTACAGAAGCATGACCTTTGATGGTATTATCAAGGTATAAAGACAGTGGTCGAGGGATGGGTCGGATGATGTCACGGGTCGCAGTGCAGGATCCGGGGAAAGGAGTGTTTGCGACATCGGGCTCAATGAGCATCACGCTTCACGATGCTCCACGCGGCAAGTATGCTTGCACTCGTACACTGACGGTCGATAACGGCAGCGCGATAAATTGCCGAGCCCATCCTTCCAGAAGTCTGCGGATCGGTAAATCGGCCGAGACTCCATCATGGTGTCCATCATGCGGGTCCAGGTGACCAAGTCCATGGAAGACGGGAAACCGGGCCGTGGAGCAAGCCCGGCATCACGCCACCCGATCACACCATGTTTTTCCGTCTACGATGCATTCCCACCTGCGCCCCATTGCATCGCCATCTGTGTATATCGACCGGGCGAGGCATCGGGCGCTGTCTCCAGGATCATCAGCCTTGGCGACGAGCCCACCTTGATGCAGGGCAGCCAGCCGGAAGCAAGCGAAGAAGCTTCGAAAGGGGAAGAGGGGCCCCCGGATGGATGATGGAGGAAGGGAAAGGGAGGGGGGTGAGCCGAAAATGCAAAGAAACAACGCCAAAACCCCGTACGGAGGGATCAGAGCAACAGCGGGTACAGCGGACGCAGAGAATGATGGCCGCGATAGCCGGCTGGTCGTTAGAGTATCGTGGCCAGTGTCGCCCAGACAATGGGACAATACCAAGGCCAAGGCTGGGAACTCGGAGTTAGACGGTAAGCTTTGCGCGCGTGAGGCTTTTGCATTTCCCGACCTGTTCCCCAATGAGGCATGCGAGGAACCAAGCGTGGTCATAGGACGGCGATAATCAACGGGCGCCTAGCCCTGTCGGCATCTCCATTTTAGCGGCGCGCCCTGTCCGAGACGAAAATCTGTCTAGGGTTGCCGACTGCGCTGCTCGGTGAGTGGTCAATCAGGTAGGGCGCGAGATGCCGGTCGGCGTCCGAAACGCCGTCTCCGCGCGAGGACCGACGTCGTGGAACCCATTGGACCCTGATTCGAGGCGGACGACTACGGGCGCCGTGGGGATGGATACATGGGAGGGGGGTGAGATGATGATACCTACCTGCATGAATGCACTTATTTCCCGGCATGGCATCGCAGGGCTGGCAGCAACCGCGCGATGGCCTCGAGGTGAGGTTCTGGATGTCTGCCAATCAATTAAGTGACCGTCCGCATCGGGCCCGTCGCAGGACTTCGGGCGCGAGACGAGGTGGCGATCAATCACCACCACCGCTACCAGCACGCACTCCGGCCAATCGGCATCGAGTCGGCTCTGCACCGTGTTGCAAGCCCACGGGTGCCAGATTTGGGACGGTAAGCGGCAGCCACTTCTGGAAGGCCGGCGGAAGCTCCGTGAGCGGAGCCGGCAATTCGTCGCGGGACGCGCTCCCGGCCGATGGAGACGCCGAGTCACACCCACCAGACGGCAACGAATGCATCGGAATCAAATCGGGGTGGGAACCTCGACGAAGGGGGTGTGCTGCGTTGATGCAATAAATCCACCTATCTTGTGGCATCTCAAGGACTCTGATGCTCCAGGACGCACGGGAGTCGCGACAAGGGGTGGGTTGCGTCGAAAGCCACACGGCAACCTTAGTTTTCGGAGTCCTGACTCCTGAGTTTATTGCACTCCGCCATGAGTCCAGTTGCGACCGAAATGGGGTCGCACAGAGTCACGGCCTTCTGAATTATGGAGCGCACCCGCAATGAGCCGAGGCTTTTAGGTGGGGCCTTCTGACATCTTTCCATTCCACGGACTTTGCGACGCCGGTGGAGCCTCGAGGCTTGATCTGATGGCAATTGCATGGAGCCCCAAGGGCAGAAACGGAAGGAAAGAAATTTTGTTAGTTATGCATCCTTCAAAGCAAGCGAGGTCCTGCTCCACAGGGCCAAATCCAGGGCTTCTTGTCCGTATCACCAATGCTATGTCATGATGAATGGCATCGCGCTGGGTTTCTTAGGCTCAAGCTTCCAGGTCGGGTTGGCAACTTACACGGCACACGAGGCGGGCAGGCTCCGACAGGCCCCGGGGTGCATGGGCAGCTGGATTGAACGACTGAATTTGGAATCGGGTGGCTGGATGGATGCATGACCAAGCAAGACTTGTTGCCTCTTCTGAGGCTCGACGAATAATTGGCAGAAGCCAGCTCCTGGCGGCCAGTCAGCCCTGTGCCCCTTATTCCCGTCCGGGGGTTGGCAATTCCCGTCGACGGGACCGCCCAGTGCCCACACGGCAGCGCTGCCGAGGGGGTTCGGGCGCCATGTGCCTCAATTATTAATCGGCGCCGCGGATCTTCAGCCTGTCAAGTCGTCACCCCACCCGCGCCTTTTCCACGACTCAGGAGGCATACCCGTCGACCCCCTAGTACGAGCAGGATGGCGATAACTTTCAGCCAGCGAAGAGCACGCCCGCCCGCCCGCACACACGCACGCAAGTAGGGCCCGCATGGGCACAGCAGCAGCGTTCACTCGCTGTGAGAGCGGAGGTGAGATTGGCGGAGGGGCTTGCGAGTTGGTGCTGACCTGCTGATGACGCCCTAGACGCTCATTGGCGAGTGCGGCAAGATTGCGACTGCTGGAGGCTCCCTGCAGCTCCCATAGCCTGTGGTCGTCGCTTATCACTGTGAGCCAACAAGTGTGCGACATGTCGCCGAGAGCGCGGCCGTGGGCGTGCCGCCCCGACATTAACTTTGGGCGTGGCTTGTCCGCCCCTTGACCTTGTTATCAGCTCGTGGTGTCGAGATAGAGTTGCACGGTGGGCGGTGGCCTGGCAGACGGGCACGAGTGCGATGCTGTGCCCTGCTGTAATTGCAAATACTCGTACGTGGGCGGTCGGGATTCAGGAGCAGGTCAGCTTCGAGTTGGCGTGTCCCCGAGAAGAGAAGCAAAGCAAAGTGCCGCTCCGCGGACTTCGGTCGGAGTCGGCTCTTGGAAATCTCCGGGTCCCACCACATGATGTGTCACTTGGCCGACGCGGGCGCGCTGCAGGACAGCAGGGCAGGCGCAGGGGCCACGTCCACTGGACGCACCTGCCCCAGCGGCGTGCTATTCGTGGAGAGCGGAGAACGGAGACATCAGGGGAGTTACCATGCTCTCGCATTCGCTCTGCGGCGCAGGTAGTAATGAGCAACGAGTCCGTACTCGTCGAGCGTACGATTACTCGCAACTCAACTCGCATCGCATCGCATCGCACCCCCACCCTTCTTCGCTTGGGGCAAGCTGAGGCTGAAGCTCAGGCCAAAGTCTCACGGCGCTCAGCACTGAACAGGGTTTGGGGCTGAGAGGAGCGGCGCATCTCCCGGCCGGCGAGCTCCCCACGCCTGGGAGCTTAACAGCCCGTGGATGAAGAGGGGTCGCTAGCAATTACTGGGTAAACCAAAAAGGCTCCAGATACTGTTCTGGCAACGTATTCTCCTGTGCCGTGGGTACCTAGCTCGTCGCATGCTGTTGCACCGGCAGCTGCATGGACGATGCATGGAATGTGACGACGGACAAGAACGGACTGGCGGCCCGCCAAGAAGCAGAGCTCTACTCAACGGCCAAGGTATAACTTTAGTAGCCAAAACTGTAACCGTCCTGAACAGACGACAGTCGTCGCCATCGACAACCTCGTCAGCGTCCACGGGCTCCCGTGGGCTTGCCCGTGCTTTGGAATCCCGCCGTGGGTAATTGTCATGCCTCGTTCCGCCTTTACAAACCAGCTTCGGCGCCCCCAGCGCCGCTGATGACCAGACAGGTGCGCCACGGCGGCGCCAAGCCGGCCTAGTTCGAGGGTACGCAGCCGCCACATCACCGCTGGATCGCGAGTGCGAGGCGTGTCCGCTATGCTATTTGATGCCTCGCTGGCTGAGGGTTGCTTCGAATCACGGCGAGCCTGTGGCCGTAACTTTGCGAATTGATGTCCTGGGCCGTCAAAGGCTTTGCGGGCCGTGGCTTGGATCCATTCAATGTCGAATCAAGGGCTCATGTGCGGCGTGGTACGGCTGCGGTGCCTGCAGCAGCAGCATCTCCACTTCTTCAGAGGGTGTCAATGATGAGGACATGATGGGCGCCTCTTGGGCTCTGGGCAGGCACGAGTATTTCGTGCAGACGGCGCCGTCGTCGTCTTCTTAAGGTAAGCCGTGCACAGGCCGCCGCCAACATTTGTGACTACGATGACTTCCGTTGTTGTCGAGGGCGGGCGGACCCGACTAAAATGCCGACGCTGCCATCATCAAAACCGCTTGTGCAGTTGCGTGAGCATCGTCGCCCACAATTAAGAAAAAGAGCCGTGTGCAGGAGCAGCAGCTTCCCTCCGCTGTATAAGCGGACCGGTCGCGATCCGCGCAATCAGGGGCCCTGCCCGGGGCCGTGGTCCCAAGTCCGCGCCGCGCGGCGGAGTTTAGCATTTCCCTCGAGTGAACAGGCTTTCAGTGGTGCTCATAGTCGCTCACTTGCAGTGAGACGAGGGTTGGTCATCATCCAGCATGGGTGCTCCACCACCCATCACGTCCCATCAACAAACGGGGACCCCCTTGTCGCCCTCGCCTTTTCGGAATTAAAGAGCGTACCGACCGACTGCGTGCACCCCCCACCACCCCCGTCATCATGATGGTTCCTCAAGCAAACCCAGTCCAGTACCGCCCAGCAAGCCCAGTGAGCGTCTGCCCGCAAGCGGCAGCCAAACATTCATAAAGGCTCCGGTTCTCACTAATCTGCTGCATGCTGTGATCTTGCCCCATTCTCACGTTGCCCGTGAACTGCGTCGCAAAGCCTATCTGTACCTACCTCTCATTATTAAGCCTGGCCCCTCGAGTCATTACACACCCCCCGGTCGGCCATCTTGCTTCGTTTATATATACGGCCCTGGCCAGCTGCACACTTTCAGACTCGCCTTGCAACGCTTTTGGCATCTTGATATCGTCTCGGTGACGACATCCTGCTCGGCCTAGTATATATATCTATCGGGCGTTACCTACATATACACACGCACCGCACACACACACACACAGACTCATACACACGTACACTCATACACGTACACACATATACACAACGCATACACACCCTCACGATACAAGCGCACACCGGCACAACACACACAAGAATGGTGTCACATAGTTTACCGTCGCCGCCGGCCGACGAACACAAGGCCGGCCTGCAACGAAAGAGCACCTCATCAAGTAGCAAGTCTGCCAAGTCCGCGAACCGAATTTCCAAGCGCGCCAACACCAGCACAGCCGCCGCCGCTGCGCACCACCATGACCACATGACGCAAGCAGGCATGGACGGCCGACATAAGCGAGTCTGGAAGGCCTGCGAGAGGTGTAGGATGAAGAAGACCAAGGTAAACTCTCACCGAGACTGACTACAATGAGCTCGCGGGGCACCGGCTGACATGATCATTAGTGTGACGGCGAGTTTCCGTGTAAGCGGTGCAAAGATGACGGCATGGTCTGCACGGCGGGCGTCCGCAAGAAGGTCGAGTACAAGCAATTGCCCAAGGGGTACGTTGTCCGCTCGCGCTTGAGGGTCGATCAATGACTAATTGGTTGGACGTGTAGCTACGCCGAAGTGCTGGAACACACGCAGTTCGCACTCATCGCCACCGTCGTCAAGCTCTACTCTATGGTCCGCAACTCGCAGCCATGGGACCTGGGCGAGCCCGAGCTCAACGACCGCGGGCAGCCCGTGATCCACAACATCGCGCAGAAGCTGGGTTGCATCCGCCCCAACAGCGACATCGACCTCCCAGTGCACTCCGTCTTCCCAGAGGACGAGGCCGGCATGGCTGAGCTGGCGCGCCAGCTCGAGGAGCAGCAGGCACTCGAGGGCGAGCCCCCGGGCAGCAGCAGCAGCCACCGGGAGACGACGAGCAACAGGGGCGACACCGACTCGTCCATCTACGGCCGCGCCGACCGCGCCTCATCTTCCGAGCTCGACCACTCGGACAGCGATCAGGAATATCATCGCCCTCCGCAGCCGCAGGACTACCGCCGACAGGCCTTTGGCTCTGGCTCCGGCACCGGCTCCGGCAACTCGTTGACATTGTCGCCGCAGAGCTTCACGGGCACCACGGTCAGCACCGATTTCGAGTTCAGCCCGACGGGCCAGGAGTTTGACACGACCGGTCTATTCTCGTCGCAGTCGCCGCAATTAGGCAACTTCCCAGCGTGGGCCATGGCCAAGCCGCCCAACGACATGGCAATGCATTTCATGCAGCAGACCGGTCTACACAGCCAAGACATGCTTAACCAGAGGCTCCTCGAGGCCTCCTTCAGCACCATCAAGCCTGAGAATTTGTCGTGCCCGAATCCGGATGTCATGATGGGTATGGGCGACCCGATGATATACTCTGGCTTCGACGGCGAGTCGATGCGACTGTGAGCAATCACATCTCACACACACATACACACGGCTGTATATAATTCGAACATATTCTTAATCCTCGGTTTTTACCAGTGGTGGCACACATGCATCGAACGAGGTTATACGCAGGGCGGTTGCATGATTTGAATGACCGAACACGGGACATGGGACACGGTGCACGGCGTTGTTGGTTCTTTTGGGGGCCCTATAACAAGGCCAGGCGTTAGAAAACGGCGTGGAGAAGCACATAGAGAGGGACATGCACGTTCTCCGAAAGAGACTGGCAGATGCATTTGCAGGGGCGAGGCGAAGGCGTTGGCCTGGCCTCGGAGCACTTTGCGATGGCGGTAGATGTAGCCAACGAGATTGCAATCAATCACCACCTCAATCTGCAACACATGACCGCGTTGACAATGAATGTTTTTAGTGAAGAGGTTGCATCTGTTTGCACTTGGATTATCCTGCGCAAATGAAGATCTGGATAGATCTGGCAAGGATGCGCAACACAGCCCCAAGTCCACGAGGCAGCCCAGGAGTAACGACAGCCTCAACCTGAGAGGCATCTAATAATACGCCCTCGCGCGTCATTGAACTCTTGTCCAAGTTCCGTTTGCGAGCGTAAGCCAGCTTTCAGCTCAACACAAAATTTAGATTGGAGAATTTATTAAAAGCCTCCCGAGAGTTATTTGGCGAGCCGCCCGCCGAGGCATCGTACAGCGTGCTCCGTAGTCGTACCGTCATTGCCGCCAGCCACTAACCCCAAGGGAGTGGTTCCTTGACGCCATCAACTCGCCCGTGACTTTCACCAGGTGAGGTACCTTGTTGGCTTGGGTCGGCAGCACCAACAGCACGAGCATCGCATTGCAGCAGCTTTGGCGCCGGCATTTGCAGCGTCGGTCACTCAGTTTCGAGGCCGCATCCTCGGACAACTCACTTGCTAGACTCGGTGATTATCGGCGCTGAACGACCCCCCGGCCACGGATGGGGGACCATGCCCACGGCACGGCCTCAGCTTACGCGTTGGACCACGGGGGAGACATTGTATTCGTACTCGTACTTGGTATGGATGCGATGCGCATCACTCGTACGAGCAGGCAGGGCGCTGCCGGGCCACCTACCTAGTTGGGGCCTTCCATGAGCAGTCACCGCCAACGCGCGGACGCAATGAAACAAAACAGCCTTGCAGCAGCAAAAAACAGCGACAGGCAGCGGCGTCGGACCCGGCATTCGGGCTCTTGGGACGCTCCGGGAGTTGTGGGGCCACGTCGGGGTGGAGCAACTGAGGTGCGTCTTGACTCTTGTTCGTGCCTCGCGGCGCCCAGCCCAGCAGGCCAGCCCACTCACTGTCCGGTCACTGTCGGGTCGGTGTTGGCATCGGCAGCGAAACATCAGCACACCCAGGCCAAGCAGAAATGGCGCAGCGGCCTGGACCGATTGCCGCATCCGGCAACGGGCGCTGGAATAACCTTGTCGGACGTTGCGCCGGGGGTTGGCGGCGTTCCGCTGCGGCGCAAAGTAAAACTCGCTCGCAAAGTGAATTCGCGCTCGGCGCCGGAGGGAAACGTCCCCATCGTTTACGAGTAAACGAACAGCAAAATGCTACTGTACATACTCGTATGGACCTCCCCAGTGGAGGACAATCCTGTGGGATCCCAAATCAAAGGATACGATGACGGGATCTGATCTGGGGTCTCACTCAGCACGGCGTGACAGGTTGCTGCAGGTGAAAAAAGGCGGCCACAAAAGAGTGGTGCGTGCGCCGTCTGGTTGGCCTGCGAGGCTCTTGATGCCCTGCATCGACTAGCATGCGAGACGCACAAGACCCGTTACGGCGGCCCGCCTGATGCGGCCTTGGCCTCCTCGGGATCTTGGCGGGCGCGCCAGATACGCAGTACGCGTATAGGTTTTTGGTGCAACTTGTCTCGTGAGTCGCCTCTTGCTGCCTCGCCAAAGTTCCCATGTTCGCTTCCACTTCCTTGCACGATGTTCCGAGTACGAGTAATCGCACGCGACTGCTCAGCCACCGGTCGCCACCAGCCCCTTGACACAGCGGCCTTTTGGTCGTCGTCTCTTCGTCTTCTTTTCCCTTGTCGCCAAAGGTCCAGGATCAGGACTAGCGGGCGTGCGACAGGGGTTGGCTGGCTGGCTAGACATGCGATGCACAATGCCATGCGGCGTGGTGCCAGCAGCTTGAGCGGCATGCTTGCCGGACTTTTCATGCCCCTTTCTGTTCCTGACTGCAGACCCGGTGGAGCTTGTCGGGTTTTGATGGCCGGTACGAGTATTTATGAATCATACAGCATCATCAACGCTGGGCATTGATCCGCCGAAACGTCTTGTGATGAAGAAAACCCACCGGCATGGACCCGCCACTGTCCGCAGAATCACCATCCTCGTCTTCCATCGTGCTTCTCGAGCCTTCTCTTGGGCCTTTCTTCCCCAGTCCCATCTGCCTGTCAGCAATGTTTAGCACCCAGGCCGCAACTTGCTGACGCTCCGCTGACACGATCGTCCGCCTCATTAAGGCCATGACTATGTAATCAGGCACCCATGTATGCCTGCGGTGGATTCCCCCAAGAGAGGAACCCGCCGCACACGTGGATTTGCCTCGCTCTGCAACCATGCATGTTTGAGAGGGACACAAGGGGGGGCGTGTGCGCACAACGATTAGTTCGTAGAGGCGCGGAATGGATTCCCTCTGCGGTTGGCCGTCTCGCACCTTTGTGCTATGTGCAGCTTGCGTCCGTGGCAACGCGGAGTACGACCAACGCAAAACGTAGACGCTCGTGTAACATGGGGATCGGACGTGGATGGTTCGAGCTGCGTCCGACCCGTCTTTGTCCTAGATACTATGAACTGCGAACGAAGCAAAAGGCGTGTCCTTGAAATCCGCATTGACAGCTGACAGGCGCCCCGAGCTTCGTGCATTGCGCTGCCCACTTTGCATCATTGGCCCAGCAGCTGGCCGAATGGCATTTCCCTTCCAGTCGTCGAGAACTCCACACATTTCTCGACTTTGGCTATCGATCCTCCCCGCACCTCAAGAAAGCCTCGACGGTCTGCGGCGTCTGCCACGCAAGCCACTTACCTCGAGTATTTCGTTCTAGCCTGGCACTCGCCCGCTTGCT
Organism: Tolypocladium pustulatum; assembly: GCA_024340155.1. Taxonomy (NCBI): domain Eukaryota; kingdom Fungi; phylum Ascomycota; class Sordariomycetes; order Hypocreales; family Ophiocordycipitaceae; genus Tolypocladium; species Tolypocladium pustulatum. Next base: position 128,088 of record JALHBY010000108.1, read on the forward strand.
TTTGGCCATGCAAGCCATTACACGCAAGACAAGCGATCTTTTATCAGCTCACGCCCTCACTTCACCTCACAGGGCAGGCCATGCGAGGCCGCCTTGTCAGCCGCCCAGGGACTTGGCTCTCGGCGTTGGTGGCGGAGCAGACTTGGATTCCTTGCTTTGTAACCGGCAATTGTAGCTGGATGAGATGGCGACATGCAATACACCTTGTCTTGGCCTGTTCAGAAACCGCGCCAATTGCTCTGAGGAAGCTTGAGCTGAGCTGGTCACTAAGCCTGGCGCAATTCAAAACAGACTGGCCTACTCGAATAAGCGCGCTGAGCCAAACGACCAACAAATATCCGTGCATCCAACGGTTCGTAGCGCCTCGTCGTCCAGGATGGTTCGAGACGGTAGCTCACCCTACTGCCTCCCGCTCCTCTTAGGCATTGGAGAACGCATCAAGCAGGTTAATTTCTGACCACCTTTAAAGGAAAGCCATCCGCACTTGAGTCGAATGGATTAGACAATTTGTCCCGTCATCATGCTTGGTACTGACGAAAAGCCCTTTGTGTTCCAGTAATCCATCATGTTGAATTCATTACGATACGTTATATGCATGCTTCATGACCCGAACCTTCGAGTTTCCCCAACGCCACGTCCTATTGCCCCATGATCATAGCACCAAGCGCGCCACAACGCCCAGATACAAACAAGACACGATGGCTTCCAGCTCAGTTCTTCATATCCAACACCTGCTTCAGCACACCCTCGCTAGCTCTCCACCAACGGGCCCTTTGCTCCAGGTCGTCGGCCGCTCCTCCTAAGGCGGCCTCCTTTCTCCTCTGCGCCTCGCGCGCAGCGGCCATACTATTTTGAACCTTCATCTCCAGTGGCTGCAGTTCGGCTTGTAGTCTTTCCGCCTCTTTCCTCTTGCGGGGCGCCTTTGCCTGCAGAGCCTCCAGTTCTCGCGCCAGCTCTTGCTGCTCCGCCTTGCGCTTGGCGACGAGACCGAGCGTCTTTGTGAGCGGTAGGGTGAGGCTCGGGTCTGATCCGGCGTGTCCGTGTGCGGCCCTCAGGTCCTCGATCTGGGCTTCCAGCTCTTGTATCTTGGCGGGCAGCTCTTCCAGCTGCGCCGTCTCCGTCTGCACTCTCTCGTACCGCTGACTCAATTCCCTGCCCTTCTTCTCGAGCTGCGTGACCATGTCGGCGACCTCGAGCTTGAGCGACTTGAGCTGCGCCTTGGACTCGCCGTTTTCCCTTTCCAGATCCAGATTTTCCTGCATCGTGACAATCAGGGGCGGGTCGCCGACGATGGCGCGGATGAACTTTTCCTTGGTCACCTGCTCGACGTATGAGAAGCGCAGCTTCGCAAAGAGCTCCGTGTAGTGCGCCAGGTCCGCCTCGAGGCTGGCAGGCGTGGGCCCGTCGAGGGAGGCATTGGAGGCATCGGAGGCGCGCTGGCGGGTGTCTTGCGGCGTGGAGCTGGTAATGGGCTCGCTGAGTCTGACGATTGAAATTTCGTGTTTTGATTGAAGCCGTCGCAGTGTCTCAAGGACCCTAGCCGCCTCGGCTGCTTCCATGGTATAGTTGATCTTTCTCGTGTGCCTAGTAATCACCGACTTGCCCTGCGTGCGTTGTGGGATCGAATACCGCAAAGTGAATCTTGACATGTAGTTTATTCCTTGCTGCTGGCTCCATGTAGTCGCAGACCTTCGACGTCGCGTGGAGAAGTGTTTAGTTTCAGCCTAATCGGGCTAGCACGCTACCTATCGATAATCGGCGTGATCGGCAGACCCACTTCGCCCCGTCATCACTTGCATCGCTGCCCTTGGACATCGGAACATCTCAATGCTCAACTTCCCTTGAACTTGCTTCGTTGTGCATTTTTCTGTCCTCAACACCGCATGTTTTGGAATCCAAAGCCGCAATGTCCAATGACACTCTCCTTACGGACGAGTACGTCGCTGGCGTCCTTGCCGAGGAGGCCAAAGACTGCTCGCTAAAATTCTCAGCTCTGGGCATGGATTCCTCCCGAGCAGATAAAAAGCAAGCACCCGCCCTCGAGCTGAGAGAAGACACGCCCTCTAACAGATCGCAGAAACTACCGCCCCAACACAAGATTCCTGCAACGCATCATTAAAGGCACAGATTCACACAACAAAGCAATCCTTGCCAACCAAGCGGCCGAGTCGCAAGCCAGGCTGAAGGAGCTGGAGCACGCCGAGAAAGTCAAGAGACTGAAAACAAATCCGAACGCGGGTGACATTCGAAGGCGACAGATGGGAGCCATTCACGCCATTCTTGGAGACAAGAAGCGGAGCAGAGATGGGGACGACGGCCCTGAGGCTGCTAAGCCTGAGCCCAAGAATCGACATTTGCCGGAGGAAAAAGAGAAGACCGTGGAGCGAAGTCGCGACCGTAGATCTTCGAAGCGCGATGAAGATCTCTTCCGAGACCGACGCGACGAGAGTAGACGACACAGACTCAATGGATCTGATCACAAGAGGGACAGTGATACAACAAAGATTGAGCGACGACGCTCCAGGCGAAACAGAGAAGATGACTCTGATATTGAAGATAGTCATGAACTTGGCCATCGCCGGTCCCGACGGGAGCGATCTAAGTCTCCTCGACGGCAGGGACGGTCTCGCTCACCGCGAGAGCGGAGAAGCAAGCACCGACACCGGTCTCCTAATCGCTCCCTCTCGAAAAAGGCACGCACTTCCTCTCGAGGAGCGGCAAGTGGCAAACGAGACGACGATGACACAGACAACGACTCCATAGGCCCGGCACCGCCTCCTAGACAGCGCGGGCGAGGTGTGATTGGCGGGGCATCAAGTTTAGATCGTCGCTTTTCAGAGTCTTACGATCCAAAAGATGACGTCCAGGTGGGAGGCAATGAAGAAGCCTGGGACGATGCGGTGGAGGCGTATAGGGACCGCCAAAAGTCGCGGCAGAATCAGGAACAAGGTATGAAGTCGGCGGCGTTGGCTGGGCAGCAAATGCGAAGGGTGTACGGCGACGCCGACGACTCAGAGCAGCCTGTGGTCTGGTCCAAGGCGGGCGAAAAGCGAGCCTGGGACAAGGGCAAGGAATCGGAGGATGAGGATGAGGACATGAACGAGGTTCCGGGATTGCTCAGCGGGAGCCTCTGATCGGCATTCTTGTGGATGTTGCCCGATTTCGGTAGGGACTGGCCGAGACTTCGGCTTATGCGCTGCGCTTGGACACGATACCCTCTGTTTTGAACAGACTTGGGTGTACACGTGCCATTGCCTTGAGGAGTTTGAAACTCGATCACGCAGTCATGAATTGGCATTTGCACGGAGCTCAGGAAGATTAATGATACACTACCGGTCATTGTACCGCATGCGGAAGAAGAGGTCCTACCCCAGGCAGCGCAAGGCTGGATGCCAAGCGCGCGATGATGAGTGAGTGATGCCGGCATCGCCATCTTTTTTGGCAAAGCGCCTCTTTGCGACGAGTTCAAAACCCAGCAACAACAGACGATTCGCTTCAATTGGCGTGCCGGCAGCAAAATGCCGTCGACGCGCTTTTGTGCCCCCTTGAAACGCCTTTTCTAGCGACCTATTATTTCTGGGACTGATTTCTTGCGATGGCGTCTCCGACAGGGGGTCCCCGCTGGGCAAGACCCAAAACGCCTTTGCTGCCTCATGTTGCCGGATTAGCCGCCGCGGCGCTGCAGTCATTCTCCGCATTCGCTGATCGTGCCGCCCGATCACTCCTCGGATGGTGAAAATCATCGCGTCCGGGCGATCACGGCGATCCGGTCGCCCCGCATTGCCGAGCAAACATTTCTAATGAACAAGAGCAGGGAAGATAAGCGAGGATCAATCCTGAAGCTGGCTTGATTACCTTGTATAATCATAATGTATAGACAGTTGACTAATTTACATACTAAAGCTGCGGGTGTTAATCTCGAAGCTGGTCTCAAAAGCTGCGACCTCTCTCCCTTGACCTCTTTCGTCTGGCCCCTTCGCAACCGGCTGTACGCGCCGGGGCATCGTCGACAATGCAATCCCAATCAAGTAACGACACACTGCGGATGGAGCACCAGACTGCGACGCAGTTTGGATCCTCATCGGGCGGCCCAATGGAGCCCTGTCGCTGGGCTCAGTCTACGGCTAGCATGCGACATGGCGCGACACAGTTGACCGACGATACAGACATGATGCACCAGGGCACCACCTCCAGACCCAGCGGCCCCGCCTACTTTGCCGACGAGTTGCTGTGCGGGCTACTCCGTAAGTGCAGGCTAGCTCAGTCAGCGCCTTGGTGAAGCTCGTCTTGGAACGATTGTCCCGCAAGCATGGCTTCTGTTTGAAGCTGTCCAAATATTGAAACGAAAGGGTTTCGAATCGGACCATGGTAGAAGTCATGACCCCCTGGAAGGCATCTATGGAACGAAGCTATGTTCTTACGACGGTGGTGCCATGGGATATAAAGAGCGCTCAATTCCTCGTACATCAATAGCCTTTTCGATCATCTGCTCTTCACTCTTGCTCACTTCCTTTCATAATCACCACCTTTTATTATAAACGTACGCTGGCACGCACGAGAAAACTCACATAAAATGCATTCCACCACTCTTCTCGCAGCCCTGGCGGCCTTTGCTCCCCTTGTCGCGGCTCACGGCAAGATTAACGTTGCTGTAAGAGCACCCTCTTGCCCGGAAAGGGAACATGACTGACCTCCCGATGAATTAGGCTGGCGATGCTGGCGGCAACACCACTGCTCTCGGCATTCAGGGTGGCGTGGTGCCGGGCGCCGGCCGCAACAGGGTGACCGAAGTCGACACGACCGTCTTCAGGTCTCGCGACATTGCCAGCGATGGCCTGGGCCGGACCACTGGCGGAGGCAAGAACTCGATCAAAGACCTTGCGCAGGCGCAGGACTTGTCTGGCTCGACTCTTCCGCAAGTCAGCAGCAACGGCGGCATGATCACTGCTACTTACCATATTGTCACCACGGTATGTAATCTCCGGAAAGCTGCAATGGCATCGCTACGAAGGCTTGGACAATGACTGAGACTGGATTAGGATGGAGCCGGACCCCTCCAGGCCATGGTCGACCCTACTGGAACCGGCGCGTTCTCTCAGGGCACTCCGGCCGAGGTGGTACAGCAGGTTCCGGGCAGGAATGGAAACATCCGACCTGGCGGTGGGCAGAAGAACGCTGCCGGCCTGCTAGCCCGTCTGATGAAGCGTGCCGCCAACGTCAACGAGGACTATGTAGGCCATCCCAGGGATCTATCACAGTGACGGACGCATGCTAACTGACCATGATAGCCCCTCCAGGTTGCCATCCCCGCCGGCACGACCTGCAGCGGAACGATGGGAGGCCAGAACAACGTCTGCCTCCTCAAGGTGGCCAACAGCAATCCCGCAGGGCCTTTTGGCGGTGTCATCGCCTTCCAGATGGCGCAGGGCGCTGGAGCACCCGCTCCCGGCACTGCTACGCCCGCTGCTCCCGCCGCACCCGCCGCTCCACCTGCTCCCGCTGGCGAGCAGTCTAAGAACGGAGGAGCTGGCGGCAACACAAAGGCCCAGGGCGCTGGCAATGGCCGCAACGGTGGCACTGCCAAGCGATTCACCGCTTAAGTGCATGTTCATACTCGATGGACGTGTTGAGCACATACGCAGTCCTTAATGACCATTCTCCTGCACATGAGTCACGGTGGACGGGATGGACTTCTGCTCTAACAGGTCCCTGTTCATGAATTAGCCTGCTTAGATCCACCAATGTTAAAAACATTCTTTTATGCGACGATACAGGCGTGAGATGTTTCCAGAGCCAAACCATGCCCACCAAGCTCATGGTCTTGCTTGTTCCATTTGCATCCAGAAGTGGTGCGGTTACCATGTCATTCCATCGTGGGTTATGCTTCCAATGCGCCTGCAAGCCAGGGCATTGATTGGCAGATCGAGCCGCTATAAAGCGAACCAAGTCCACGGCAGACACAGTTTCGAGTGACACTGGAAAGCCTTGACAATGTTTTGACGCATGACAACGTGGCTAGTAGCTACCTCGTCCTCTTAAAAGACTCGACTGGCTCAACCGAGCAAAGGGGTCACGAGACGATATTTGGGCAGTTGTTGTTGGGTGCCGTGACAAGTGCCCACAGCTAATCACCAACTGGCCGTACCGACGGTGAGAGCACTATCCGCCGGCATCTTTCGTCATACGAGCTCCGCAGAAAACCTGATAGATTACGAGTGGGTTGACGGTGAAAGCGAAAGATGAAGCAAGCGAAATGAATTTAGATACCGACTGCCATCGAATCGCCCAGTGACGTCAATGCATAAATACGGCGGAGGTACGGATGGAGCACGATCGAGCCTGTGGACTCGGTGCGGAGTCGCTATCCCTTGGCGGCCGTCCCCACTGCAGGGCGCGCAAGCGGCGGACGGCACCGCACCACACAGCGACACACAGCTGGCCAGCCACTAGGACGTCTCAGGGCGGCCGAGGAGACGATTTGAGAACCCCTAGCTGAAGCGGCCCTGCTGCGAGAAACACGAAAACAAAATTACGTCTGCTCGGCCACGCACGAATACTGCGAAGTCCGCGACGTGCGGCATAGGTAGTCGTGCCAAGCGATGCTGCTGAGGTACGCGGTCAGTAGGCAAACATCACGCGGCGAAGCTGGTACCTACCGCTTCCCCAAACTTTCTCTCGATGTGGCTGGACCCCCTGCCTGCAGAGACTCAGACCACCACCTGCCGCCTGATCTGATGCGCGCAGGTGCCAAGCGCTTAAGGCGGACACGCACGCACGGACCAAGGCCGCCACGGCAGGTGCCAGGAACCCCCCGTGCCCCGCCCCGCCTCGCCTCGCCTTGCCTCGCGCTCGCTCCTCTTTCAGGCGCTGCCAGCCACACGCCGCACCGGCCAGCTCGGCAGGGCAGGCATTCATTCTCCCAACTCAACCTCACCTCACCTCGCCTCGCACCTCCGCCGTCCTTGGTGACGCATCCATCCATCCCCTCCGCGTCGTTTCCCCCTTTCCCGTCTGTTTCTCACCATCTCCGTCTTGCTTGCCTTTGTATGTTTCGTTCCGACGGTTTGTCTTTAAGTCGCCATTTGGGCTTCGTCGTTTCCGTCCGGCCCGCCCGCGAGAGAGTTGCGATCCGTTCATCCGTTATCTCCAGCTGATGCAAGGCGGCGCTGCTTCTTAACTGGCTTGACGCCAACTTAACCCATTCTTGTTACCGCGCGGCCTTGTCGCCGCGACGCCGACATTGCCCACGATGCGGCCGCCGCGCATCGCCATCCTCGTTCTCTTCACCACCGCCTCCATCTTCATCGTTTGCCGCGCCTTGACATCCGCCAGTCATGCCAACGCCTCATCATACCCCACCGAGGTCCGCAGCACAAGGTCTTTCTTCGGCTTCACGTTCTACAACACGCCTTTCTCGCTCTTTCCTCCAAACGCCGCCATCAGCTTGACAGATGACAACAGCACGTCTTTTGCCGCTCGTCCCGCGGCTTTTGGTCCCAAGCTGGCTGCCGCTGGCTTGAGCGGCCAGCTCTGGGTGGGAAGCGGCTTCGCTGAGGACAGCCTGGATGGAAACGGGGAGCTCGGCTGCAGCGACCTCCCCGGCTGGGGCAGTGGGAGCACCAGAGCCGCTCTCAAGAATTCTTTCCGAGCCGCTACGCCCCGCATCGCCGCCGCTCGAGTCAGCCCCGACCATCCCGAGCGTGGCGGACAGCTGCTCGATCCCGACAACCGCGATGCCATCGCCAAAGGGCGACCACATTCACACACCGCCGATGTAGACGACAACACCGACGATCATCTCAACAAGAATGCTCACAGCGCAAATTCTCGACGAGACTTGTCCTCTGCCTCGTCGCATGCAGATATTCAGTCGATTCAGGAAGCCGCCGAAATACAGGGCAAGATAGTGCTCCTCATGCGCGGTGGATGTGGCTTTTTGGAGAAGGTCATGTGGGCTCAACGACGAGGCGCCGTTGCGGTCATCGTTGGCGATAATCAGAAGGGCGGGCCCCTCATCCAGATGTTCGCGCACGGCGAGGAAGTCGACAACGTGACGGTGCCATCCGTCTTTACCGCTCGAACAACTGCACACCTGCTTTCATCCTTGACGCAGCCCGGTAGTTTCATTGAAGATACTCTCGATGACAATGGAAATGCTGTGCTCAAGGTCCAGCAAGGGCCCAAGGTCGGACAAGACAGGACAAAGCGAACACCAATCTCTCGGAGGACTGCTGCTTCTCCAAAAGCGGCCCTTTCCGGCTCGAAGGCCAAGAGGGCCGTTCAAAACAGGGTCGACAAGCCCGCGTCGAGCACTTCGGGTCGGGGCTGGTTCTCCAGCATGTTCAGCTTGAGCCACTCTCCCCGTTCTGTGGATGATGTGAGCCGACCGCCTAGCAGCGGGCGCCTGGATTGGGTCCGGGTCGAGGACTGGAGCGATGAAAAGGACAAGGCTCTCAAAGACAGCCTTGGCAGATCCAAGAAGCCCAAAGCGAATCAGGATGACTTTGTGATTGGCGTGCAAGATTGGCGAGACCCTGATCTCGTGAACAAGTCCGGCCTCAAGGCAAAGAAGCATCGGACAACGGACAAGAGCGTCGACCAAAAGGCCTCTTCCAATTCCAAGGGATATGAGGACACTCCAGGCAAGGGCGCACCCGAGGCTAACGGCCCAATGGGTGGCAGCATAACCCCCGGGAGCGGCGAGTATATTCCAGCCAGATTGTTGCCCAAGGACAGCAAAGAAGCCGGTGCGAAGACCAGGACAACAGGATCGGGAGTCGGAGGCAAGGGACATGGCCTTATTTCAAAGCTGTTCGGCGACGACGAAAGTGGCAAAGAACCGGGGGCCGAGGCGCCCGCTGCCGTGGATGATCACGCTGCAGAGAGCGTGACTGTGCCTGACCATGAGGGCTTTGAGCCGCACGAGGGTTTATGGGTCACGATCACGCCGACCAACAGCGCTAGCCCTTTCTTCGACACCCTGCTCGTTCTCGTCATCAGCCCGCTGGTTACCTTGACTGTTGTGTATGCGCTTTTGATAGTCCGTGCAAGGATTCGTCGGAGAAGGTGGCGCGCACCCAAGTCCGTGGTCGACCGGCTGCCGGTGCGGACCTATCACACTGTCGCTACATCGCCCAGCTCTTCTCCCAGGCTGCCTTCCCCCTCGAGCGCTACTCCTACGACGCCCTTGCTTCAAGACACGCCGTCACGGCCGCGGCCGCGGTCGCGGACTACAACGGGAGTGCTGGAGAGCGAAAACTTCCTCGTGCCCAGCTCTTCCGTTCCAACGCCGCAGACTTCTAACCGAAGCGGTGGTCGTCCCGAACACGAAAAAGGAGCCGGAGGCTTCTCGGCGGAATGGAGAAAGTACATGGGGAGACAGGTGGAATGTGTCGTTTGCCTGGAGGAGTACGTCGATGGCGTGAGCAGGGTCATGAGTCTGCCCTGCGGCCACGAGTTCCACGCCGACTGCATGTATGTTCTGACTTGCGTTATGGAGCTCCGCATCCTTCGTCTTCATCTACTGACCTTTGATAGAACTCCTTGGTTAACGACTCGCCGACGAACGTGCCCCATCTGCAAGGGAGACGTCGTTCGGTCTCTGGCTCACAGCTCCCGAAACGGTCTTCGCTACGAAAGCTACCACGACGACAGTGATGAAGATGCGGACGCTGAAGCTTCCGGCTCTCGATCAGCCGAAATGGCGACGGATCTCGAGCACGGTGTTTCACTCTCAGAAGATGAACCACATCAGTCACACAGGCAGGAAGGCTGGCTTGGGCTGCTATCGAACAGCTTTGGCATTAGAACCAGACAGCAGTCGGAATCTCCTCGGCCACAGGATCGCAGCCGGTGAAGAACATGGACTGTGAATTGCAACACTAGAAAGCGAAAGAACAACATTGCGAGAAACGCGGGGCAGCGGGCGAGCAGGGTGGTAATGATATTGGCGTACTGGTTATTTGGCAGGTATCGGGCGTATCTTGTGTTGGGCAGGCCCGCAACTTACGGGTATTGGGATTTGGGGATTCTTTAGCATAGCACTCCCTCACGGAGATGGCCTTTTTTGTATCTCTTTATCTTTAACTCACGCGGCGGCGTCCGCGTTCGTCAGGTAGTGTGGAGGCAAATACCCCCCTCGATGATGGCTCCCGAGATGGAGGCCATGAATTGCAGCACGGCGTCAACAGTGTCAACGAATCGAGGAAGTGGAGACTGTGCTACCCCTCATGGAGAGCACCTTGGTGGACTCGTGGACTCACTCGTGGCAGTTCAATCGGCGGAGGCAAGGTATCTATGTAATTCATGATCTAACGTAGCCGGCAACATTCTATTCCCTTTTGGTGACTGACGGCGCCGTCTAAATGTACCCCTTGAGCACCGCCGCTTCGGCATTCAGTATGGATGATCCCGCGGCGCCAATAACGGCTACAGCAAGGCATGTCAGCACATTTTCTCGCAAGCGCAACATGCCTCGTAGGGAGACAACTCACTGTTGTGGCTCAGGGCCGTGAACTTGAGATCAAAGATGCCGCTCTCGTCTTCGCGCACACGGCCCACGCTGACGGTGTAGCCGTTGCCAAGGTCGCGGTCCAGGCGCGGCTGCGGCCGGTCCTCCTCGTCAAAGACCTTGATGGGCGGGTTTGGCGCCGACGGGCAGCCAAGCTTCTGGGCCTCGGCGATGTAGTTTCGGAGCGCGTCCTTGCACTGCTGCGCCGTCGGGGCGGGCTGGCGCTCGAACTTGAGGCTCACGCAGGCCGTGTGCCCATCCATGACAGGAACGCGGTTGCACGTCGCAGATACGCGCAGGCCGTTCTGCTCGATAAACGCCTTGCCGGCGCCATCCAACTGGCCGAGGATCTTGCGAGCCTCGGTCTCGAGCTTGTCCTCCTCGCCGGAGATGAAGGGCACGACGTTGTCGATAATGTCCATGGACGAGACTCCCGGGTAGCCGGCGCCGGAGACGGCCTGCATGGTGACTATGCTGACGGTGGCGATTGGGCCAAAGGCGGCCTGCAGGGCGGCGAAGGGTATGACGAGGCCGATGACGGCGCAGTTGGAGTTGCAGACGAGGAAGCCCTTGGAAAGGCCGTTGACGGCGCGCTGGTGCGGGATGAGGTCGAGGTGCGGGAGGTTGACGGTGGGGACGACGAGAGGAACAAGAGGGTCGCGACGGTGGTTCTTGGCATTGGAGAAGACGGGAATTTCGGCCTTGAGAAACTCGTTCTCTGTACGTTCGCACCCAGTCTGTTAGCATCTCGCAATGTCCTCGTCGAGGGAAGCAAGGCAAGGCAGGCGTGGGGCGCCACGACTCACCAATATCACCCGCCACGTCCGAGTCCAGCCCGCTGAAGACGACGTCGCAGTCCTTGAACTCGGAGGCCTTGCACTCCCTCACCACCATGTCGGCGATGTCGCCCATGGGCCGGGCCTGCTTCCACCGGACGGCATCCTTGTACTTTTTGCCCGCGGAGCGCGACGACGCGCCAATGGCGTGCAGCTTGAGGTGCGGGTGCTGCGCGAGGAGGAGGATGAAGCGCTGGCCGACGGAGCCGGTGCACCCGAGGACGCCTGCGTCGTGTTATTAGCCTCAGGGCCTCATGGTCGAGATGCGCGAGCGCGCGCCTGGATGGCTGCTGAAGGCGACTTGAGGGGGGCGCCGCGATCGGTGGTTGCTCGGGAGGGATGGAGCGAGGTGATGGAGAAGACGTACCGCACTTCTTTTCGGGGAATTTCGTGGCCATTGTGTCAATTGGGCCTCTATGGATCAAATCGAGCCTGCGACGGAAGCAAAGCCCCTAGATGCGTCGTGTCGAGAGAAGACGTGTGTGAGTCAAGATGCAAGTTGGAGGCGAAATTTCCCAGGTGGTGACGGGTGAGCTCTGGCTGCCCGCCATTATCAGGGACTGCCCCGCCATCGGAGGCTCCACTCCCAGCAAATGGCATCACCGACGGTCCGAAAAAGACCACAATTGGACATTGGATAGCTTCGTATACAACTTTTGAAATACGGGTATATCTAATTTGTGGAAGCATGCCGGAACCTCTCCATGTCCGGCTATTCAAGCGCCTGCAATGACGGATCCAAAGCGACCCCGAGTGAGTTCGTCGAAACGTCGTCCTGCTGCAAGTCCTCACTCATCAATACCATGCAGTAGCGCCAGTAACAATGCACCAGTTCCCAATTCGATGCCAACGGAGAAGAAAGAAAACATCCAATCATGCGTCGTTTAATCAAGAATTGCATTAGAGTCCGAGGAAGTAACGCGGGCATTGTGGGCGTAGAGTCGGAACTGGACGAAGATGATGGCATCCTCCACCATGGTTCCGAGTGAGCCCAGCAGCCACGGCAGGGCGTTGAGGAGATATGCCTTGTCCTGTGAATAGGCGATGAGGCTTACTCCGTACGTCAAGTTGCCCGTTAGAGAGAGCAAGAAAAACAGAAGCGACAAGCCTGGGGTATTGTTAGCCGATGTACTGCGGTCCGCCAAAATGTGCTGAGAACCCACCCTCGCAAGACTTTTCCCTGTAGTTCTTGATAATCTGGGGAATTCGAGCACTAAGAAAGATGTTAGCAGCCTCTCCTCAGCACAATGGCGTGTTGTCGATTACGTACCAGAGATAGAATGCAGCACTGGCATAGCCCAGCAGAATCCCGACAAACTCGAGCGGCAGCTTTTTGTCATCGGGAGACTCGGGAACCCCTGGAGCATCGACGTCCCAGGCTCCGGCTTTGTACGAGACAAACCAGCCTGCGAAACCAACAATGTAGACGGCCGCCAAGCCGAGCGTGTTGTGTAGCCAGGGTCTGCTGTCTGGGGTCTCGTCCTCGCCCGTCACCATCTTTCGGAGTGATTCCATCGACGACTCTTCGTGTGTGGAATGGCGAATGTGAGACCCCGGTAGGCCAGCCGAGGACCTTCGTCGCCTCAGAAGCGGCGAGTCCTCAGACGCCTCCGCAGCCTCCGCGTTCTCTCCTCTGGCGAGGCGTCGCGCATTCTTCGCATTGTAGTAGACCGCCTGGCCGATGAGAATGCTGTCCAGAATGCAGAAATAGACGGCCAATGCGATCGCAGTGGGGGCTAGACTTGTGAAGAGGGCTCCTACGGCGTTGTCAGTATACTTGACAATTGAGACGTAACGGCTGCCACTCTGTCGAAAGCGACGAAGAACACCCGATGCGCAAGGCGAAGAGACGGCCCTTGCAGGGACAGGGTTGGTTCCAGAGCGTGAAGAACAAGATGGCACGCACCAATTAGGTTTGAAATATCGCCCATCAGCCAGACCACCAGAAACGACATGCTCAGGCTGTCGGCGCTTTGGGCCTTGTAGTTGGCTAATAGCTGCGGCAGCTGAATCGAACCGAATGTTAGCATTGAGCAACCATTGGATGCCCTAGGACATGAATTCGGGCGGCGCAAGGCGGGCAGTAGGACGTACGAGCAGACATATCCAAGAAGTCAGACTGATGCTTCCAAATATGCCAGAAAGAGCCTCGCCCATGGGCAGGGTGCGGGCCACAGCGGTGAACGCAGCCGCCGCAAAAGAAGCCATGGTGAGCCGGACCGAGATTCGGCAGTGGTTGCGGAGGCAAAGGATCGAAGGAGGCGACGGCGACAGCAAGAATTGAGTGGAACGGCGAGCTTAAGACATGCGCGAGTCCAGTGTCATGCGGCTCACGCGATCAGAGCTGGAGCGGAGGATGAATCGGAAGAGTCAGGCGAGTATTCTTATCGACTTATCTTGGAGGGAGGTTTGGATGTCAGCCGAGGCTCCCATTGGCCGGCCGCGTCCGCGGTCGGGCGAGTGACGCAGCCAGGTGGGCCCCTGCGCAGCGGGTGCTGTGCCATTGCAGCGGTTCAGCTGGTGAGATTGCGCCTCACGCTACAGGAGCCGCCTGGGACCCTTGCTGGTGGCCCGCAGCTGATGGCTCCAGGCCTGGTCGTAGGGGCCGCTCGTCGGCGCGGGGGGACTCATGTCATCGCATGCGGGGTGCTGTGCTGGTGCCCGCTTACCTTACCTTACTTTCCTCGCCAACGCCAGCCACTGCAGGGAGCGATGCAGCCAGCGGCTCGAGGCAACTTCGCTCGCGGCACCTCAAGCCTGCCTGCCAATCAAGGCGTTGCCGTTCGGCACGGGCACTTGCTCAGCTCTGTGCACTCATGTTCACAGTCGAGGTCGGAACCTTCAGGCGGCAGGGCGTGCTTAGATCTCGCACACTCACCGATTCGGGGAGTAATCCTCGGCACCAGGTCCCCCGAGCGCTCAGCTGCGGTGCTTCCGCAGCGTCAGGTGGGGCTCCCCCATTCGGCCGCAGATCTATCTGCCTGTGGTTCCTCTAGCAACTCGCACCAACCCCAACCGTACGTCAGTTGACAGCCGCCCAGCCTGACTTGTGCGTGTGCATGCGTCAGGCACCCGGCTGATCGACCAGACGCGACGGCCAGGGACGCGTTAATACTGTGCTACGTGAGCTATATAACTTGCACGTTGTATGTGCGTAGAATCGTCAGCCGTTGCTGCCTCTCACGGCTGACCTATCAAAGCCGCACCAACACCACCGCTATCTGTCAAACACATCATGAAGGTCACGCTCAGCGCCATGGCCTTGGGCCTCGTGTCCGTTCCTGGGGTTCTCGCTTGGGGCAGTACGTCAATGCCCGTGGCCGCGAACCTCGCGCTGACGGAGTGTCGTGCACCGTGCTGACGATGAGGTCCAGGTTTGGGGCACATCACGACGGCCTATCTGGCGAGCCATTTCGTCGCCAACTCGACCGAAGCCTACTTCAAGGAGCTCTTGCGCAGCGACGACGATGATTATCTCGCCAAGGTTGCGTCATGGGCCGACTCTGTCCGATACACCAAATGGGGCCGCTTCACCAAGACATTCCACTTCATCGATGCCCACGATGACCCGCCGCTGTCTTGCAACGTCGACTTCGAGCGCGACTGCAAGGAGACGGGCTGCATCGTCAACGCCCTATCCAACTACACGGAACAGGCCTCTGACCATTCGTTGCCCGCCTGGCGCCGTGCTCAGGCTGCCAAGTTCGTCATCCACTTCGTCGGCGACCTGCATCAGCCGCTTCACAACGAGGATGTTTCGCGAGGCGGAAACGGCATCTATGTCAGGTGGGATGGCAGAGAGTTCAACCTGCACCACGTATGGGACAGTTCCATTGCTGAGAAGTGGATAGGAGGCCTGCGAGGGAAGCCGTATCCTCTCGCCCAGAGGTGGGCAAACCAATTGGCTGTTGAAATTACCGACGGCAAGTTTGCCGACGAAAAGGGAGGCTGGCTGAAGGACTTGGACTTTGACAGCCCGAATGGGACGGCTATGGCTTGGTCGAGAGAGGCCAACGCACTCGTGTGCACGCACGGTAAGCAAACCCTGAGCACCATGCTAATTCCTTTACTCATACTCGTTCAGTTCTGCCCGACGGTCCCAAGGCGATAGTCGGTCAGGAACTCGGCGGTGACTACTTTACCAGAGCCGGACCGGTGATTGAGAAGCAAGTCGCCCGCGCCGGATACCGAATGGCAGCGTGGCTGGATAGCATCGCCCGCGAGTATCATATGCAGGGAGCAGGGTCAGAAGAACAGATGCCAGAGGAGCTGTAGGGTTAGAAGACCCTTGGAACCGCACGATAGCCAGCGGGTTTACGGATAGTGCACAAAGAACTCCCTCGCGAAGCCGCCCGAACCGCTCTGTAATAGCGCAGCAGTCACTTCTCAGGACTCGTCGCAAGGATGCGCTTTCAGCGGCGAGGCGTCCCGTTTCATGCTTACGTTGACGGGAAAAGAACGACGAACGGCATCAGAATGCCGCTTTTCCAAGTACTCAAACTCCATCCCATACTGGCCGTAAAGCTTACTTGGCAAGAAATGGGACGAAATCTGTGGCGCCTCGTCCAACTGAACCTCCATGGCTGATTGTGCCGCAACGGCGATGTCGTGGTCCGAAGCCAGGAGTTTCGCCGGCCCCATAGTGGCGGTCGCGACCAATAGTCCCGGAGACAGGGACGAGCCCTTCCATCATCAGGCCTCGCTGCCCCAAAGATTCCATCGGACTTTGAAGTCCTTTGAGTCAGGGGTAAGTGATTCTGGCGACTACACAGCTACTCGTACTCGTAGAACTCAGTCTAGGCACATACCGCTGGCCTCTGCGTCGGGTTGCCAGCCATGTCGAGATTCTACAGGCGCTACATTCAAACGTCGCATATCCACAAGGCCGCTCCAATTACAACAGCGAAGCAGTCCTCGGGTGATTTCTAGAATGAGAAATGGCCTGTCCACAAGACTTAAGCATCTTTGCTTCCTACCAGTTGGCGTTTGCCGGCTTCATCTGATTTGTCACGGAAGCTTCATCGTGTAAGCGCAACAAGAGAATCTGGCCCATGACATCAGGCGATACAAAAACTGCAGCACCGGAACGTGGCATCCGAGGGACGGGAGAAGATTCCCGGCCCAGGTAAAGTGACAGTCGCCCGGGCTTTGTATGCTTAGTGCGTGTCGACGAGAACGCGCGTGTCCGTCCCCACAGCTTTGCTCCTTGGTGACGCAGCGGACGAGCCAAGAGATGAATGTTTTGTCAAAATGTCGATGAAGGCACAGCTGTCAGGGGCTGGCGACCATCCGAAGTCCGGATTCATGCGCGCAAGAAACAATCGGTTCACAATACGATGGTTCCGCCCAGGGCATGCCCAGGCAGCCCTGGCAAGCTTGGTAGAGTTGAGCATCGCCCCTAAAGGTGGTCCAGAAGAGACAACTCACCCAAAGGCCTGGCCTTGGCATTCCTGAGTGCCCGGCCAGGGGTTCTGTTGATGCAAACGGACCATGCTTCCTCCCCGACGCTTGAAACGTGCGTGCGGCTGCCATCCCACCGCGGGCGGGTGTCGTGTGTAGTCTCACAGCGCCATCCCATCCCGATGTGCGTATAGCCTTCAGTCAGCCACCGGCAGGCTGCGCTTATTGTTCCTTCAGACGGTGGCGGTGATATTGCCCAGTTTGAGTCTTGCCCTGAACGGCGCCACAGGGACGACGATTCCACAGGTGGCGGCGGCCGAGAGCAGTAGGCACACAGGGACGACGACTGTCAATACGGGCAGCTGCGTCACAGGAGAATCATAGTATGCATGAGCCACGTACGGCGATTTACTGCTCAAACAATGGCGCATCTGGTGGTGTTGTACTCGCAGTGTCGGCTACGGGGCACGGGGCGTGCTTCATCGGCGCTGCGGCTCGCCATTGGCTCGGGTAGGCCCCACATCAAGGGTCCGCGACGACCGTGAGACAGCAAGAGCCGCATTCAACAGAACTCCTCGACGGCATCCTTGCGTCCCGTCACGAGTTCGGCCAGGCTTTCTTCGATGGAGCGGTCCGTCTGACCTGCGCCTTTCCCCTCTGCTAGTGCTCCGTCGGTCCCTTGGTCTGCTAAACCACCCCTGGCGCTTGACGTCGCGCGGCGACGCCGTCCTGCCTGTCTCATCTGTTCAGACAAACTAATGCCCAGTCCGCATGGTTGTTTGCCCCAGGATGCGGAGAAACTTTACCAAGGCCTGCCACTCTCTGAGTTTGAGGCCGCTACGTTCGCCCTTGCATCTGCAGTCCTTGCCAGCCACGGAGTTGACAGGGGCCCGTCTCCCTGGCCCGTGGTTTGATCGTCCTCGTCGACGTCGAGGGCTTCCTGCTCAGTATCCAGTAGACTTCTGCTAAATGCTTCACCTGGACCCGCGGACGGTGGCGCTCCGCAGCCTTGCCGGTTTGCCGCCTGGTCCATCTGGTGCTCGAGTGGTTTCCGGGTGGGTTTATAACCATGCTCTTGGCATCTTGTCGACTATTTTGCCCCGTCGTCTCCTCCCATGTTCCCATGTTTTGTCTTCTTCTTCTCTCTCTTCAAACCCTTACCGCTCCTTAAACACTAACCAGCGTTTTTTTCTTCTCGTCTGCCGCGCTGGTAGTGTGCTCCGTACATTCGTTCCTTGCTTTCACCAACTCTCCTTGTGAGCGCCGTGTCTGTGGGACCGACGTCTTCTCTTCACCTTCTGTGTCTCTTCTCTCTTCTGGTCTGGAACCAATTTCTCACTCTCTTTACCCCGTACTTGGTACCTGTACCTACGCCTTCTTAAGATGCAAATCAAGACTCTTCTCGTTGCCCTCGTGGGCTTGGTTGCCGTGTCCGACGCAGCCGAACTCTCCCGCCGATCGCCGTTTTCTCGCGCCTTGGAACGTCGGCAGTTCAACAACAACAATGGCAGGCAGACCGGAGGCCAGAACGGCGCCGGCCGCAACGGAGGCCAGAACGGAGGCAGGAAGAACAACGGCGGGAACGGCGGCGGTAACGGTGGCAACAGGGGCAACAACGGTGGGGGAGGCAACGCCCTCGGTGCCGACGTCGTTCAGGAGGGTTCGGCCCAGGACGGAAACAACCCTGGTGCTGATGGCCAATCTGCATCGGCCACGTAAGGAAGACTGCGTTCCCCGGGCTGGTAGAAGCTGACAAGTAACAGTGACAACAACAACTTCATCAACTTTTGCGAGGGCAAGCAGCTGACCAACGGCCAGCAGATCAAGAAGGGGTCCTGCAATGGAATTCGTAAGTACCAGTGCAGCTGGCAAAGCTCCCTGCTCTCGTCTAACTTTCCACAGCTATGGGCAACATCCCCGCCACGACCAAGATGGTCTCCAGCGTCTTTGTTAACCCGCAGGACGGTTCCAACATCGCCGCCAACCAGGACTTCAAGATTCAGGTCCAGACGACCAACCTTGACGCCGGCACCTTCACCAATGCCACGTCCACATACTACTCCGCGCCGCAAGATCTCAATGGCAACGGGCAGATCATTGGACACACCCACGTTACGGTTCAGGACACCGGAAGGACTCTGAATCCCACTAAACCGCTGGACCCTACGCAATTCGCTTTCTTCAAGGGCATCAACGATGCAGGCAACGGCCAGGGACTTCTCTCTGCTGACGTTACCGGTGGTCTGCCCGCCGGCAACTACCGTCTTTGCAGCATGTCATCGGCGGCCAACCACCAGCCCGTCCTGATGCCCGTCGCCCAGCGAGGTGCTCAGGACGACTGTGTCCGGTTCACCGTTGGTGGAGGAGGCGGCAATGGCAACAGGGGAAACCAGGGAAACCAGGGAAACCAGGGCAACCAGGGCAACCAGGGCAACCAGGGCAATCAGGGCAACCAGGGCAACCAGGGCAAGAAGGCTAGGCAGGGCGGCCAGGGTAACCAGGCTGGACAAGGCCAACGCGCTGGACAGGGCAACCAGGCCGGTCAGGGTCAACGTGCTGGACAGGGTCAGCAGGCCGGCCAAGGTCAGCAGGCCGGTCAGGGTCAACGCGCCGGTCAGGGTCAACGCGCCGGACAGAACAACCAGGCCGGACAGGGCAACCAAGCTGGTCAGGGCCAGCAAGCCGGACAGGGTCAACGCGCCGGACAAAACAACCAGGCCGGGGAGGACGACCAAGCTGGTCAGGGCCAGCAAGCCGGGCAAGGTCAACGCGCCGGACAGGGCCAGCAGGCAGGTCA
>JALHBY010000110.1:0-60898 GCA_024340155.1 Tolypocladium pustulatum
ATATAGAACCTCTAGCCGCCCCCTAGCTTTTTAACTAATAGTATAGGGGCTACTATAGGCGACGAGCTCGCCCTAATCTAGCCTTTATCTATTAACTTAGTTATTTATTTCTATACCTCGAGGAGCTAGTCGCGCGGTATATTATAGAGAGGGCCCTATAGTAACTCTAAGATAGTACTATCTAGTACCTTCCTTAAATAAATATAGTAGTTATAACTCCCCTAGTATAGGGGCAGTATATTAGCTTTCTCCTTATCGAATAGGTCCTAGAACTATATAACCTCTAAGGGAAGTATAGTTACCTTAAGGGGTAGTATAAGAACCTAAAGGTATAGGACTAAAGAAATCTCCTATAGACTTATTACTAGAAGTTAGTAGTCTACTTACTTCTTAAACTTCCGTTAGACTATAGCGGCGAAGGTAAAGCCTAGTACCGCGGCTATTAGGTATACTACCTATCTTATCTCGATTACTAAGATAACGAAATTACTAGCCGAGTATACTATAAGCTACTATGCCTTAGCCCTTAATATAATATTATAATAGGCTATCTAAGGCGCGCCTAGGATTAGGCCCTATATTAAGCCTAGTATTATATATACTATAATAGGTAACTCCTACCTATCTATATTAATAATAAATCATACTATATATCGGATTATTAAGGTCTTTTTAAACCTCTAGGTCCCCTTATATATCGTTACTATAGCTATATATACCTCTCGCTACTTTAAAAGTAATATATATCTAAGCTAGTAGCGTTATATAAATAATTCTCTTACTATAGCATAGTAGTTATAGCTACTATCTACTTACGTATCTATAAACTAGGTTAAATTAACTAATACTAGGAGGAGGAATAGAGAAGAATCTATATTCTAAGTAATATCCTTAAAGTAACTTATTATATCGCTAACTATTTATTAATAACGCCTCGTAGCCCCTAGTATAAGACTTTCTATAGGGGCCTATCTTTTTCCTATTAATCGCTATTATTATCTAATATATCGATAACCTATATACTAGCTATTCGAATTAAGGGTTATTAAGTATTATATAATACTAGTAGTAACTAGTAATCTCGTACTAGATGCCCTATCTTACTATAATATAAGTAACTCCCTTCTGCTCGCTATACTTCGATAATATCTTAGCTTACTTACTTTAC
The DNA here is from genome assembly GCA_024340155.1 of Tolypocladium pustulatum. Classification (NCBI taxonomy): domain Eukaryota; kingdom Fungi; phylum Ascomycota; class Sordariomycetes; order Hypocreales; family Ophiocordycipitaceae; genus Tolypocladium; species Tolypocladium pustulatum. Next base: position 1,169 of record JALHBY010000110.1, read on the forward strand.
GCGCTTAGGCTCCTAGCCTATCTACCTACCCTTCGTAGACTTAGACTATCTAGAGCTAGTAGTATTAATACTAGTTATTAGTATATTATTATCTACTTATATCTTAAGAGCTATTATCGCTTAGTTATAGTATACCTTATCCTCTAATCGGAATAACTCGATATCGACTATAATAGCCTAGATATAGAGTATAGTAGCCCTATAGTTATATAGTAGAATATCCTAACTAATATAATACTATTAGAGGTCCTATATAAGAGCGTGTCGGAGGCGTATTACCTTAATCTCGCTAGCCTATTTAGCTATACCCGCTAGTTCTAATTTAGCCTTAAACTATATAATAAAGTCCGAGAAGGACTTAGCTAGTCGCTACGTAATCTTCTCTAGCTTTATTATAGCGATCTATTAGTAGTAGGGGTCCGAGAAGATAGAGTCGAGATACTATAGAAAGCGCTCGGGGCTATACTTATAAGAGCCGCTATACTTAAAGAAGGGCGTAACTTTAGTTTAGACTACGGGTAATAAGTTCTAGAAAACGAAGGCCTACTAATCCTAGGCATCGCCGATAAATATCTAGTTAGAGCGAAGTTTATATATTATAAGGACCTTCTAAGTAGAAAAGAGGTTCTTATTACTATCGAATAGCAATCTTATAGGGAGCGTTTTACGCTTTATTTATTCTATAATAGCGATAGTTTGCCTTTAGGTTTCGATTACCTAATAAAGCTCCTTAACTATAGTAGCTAAGGTACTAGGAAATTATAGACTTATACTTAGGCATATTAATATCTTTTATATATAAAGAACTAGCCTTAGGGTATCTACTAGTAAGCGTTTAGTATAGTAATAAAAGATATATAAAAGGAAAAGGGGAAGCGCTCTGCGCCCGGACCGGGCGCGGGAATATAGCGTGCTATACGTATACGTAACCCTAGTAGGCGCGGTATATACATAACTAATACAGACCCGAGCTAGCAGCTCGAGTCTATAATACTTACTATATTTAATTTTAAAACGCTATAGTAGTATTTAGTAATTATTATCTAAATACTTTTTTTTCTGCCTTTCTACTGCTTATTTTACTTCTATAATATAGCTAAACTCGAACAGTACTATATAGTTTAATAAAAGTAGTTCGTTTCTTATTATAATATATATATTAAACTAATATATTAATATCTCTCTCTAAAATAATAGGTAATAATAATAACCTTTATTATAGAGGTAAAAATAAGCCTAGCATAGCCTAAACATAGTCTCTTATTATTTTATTATATTTAAAAAGGTAGGAGTAGCTATTCTAAACTTATTATTAGTCGTAATATACTTCTATATATATTAAATAGGAAACTTAAAGCTTAAGCTATAGTTAGCTTAAGCTACTCTTATCTAAATTACGACCCTATTTAAAATAATAGCTAGATATAAAAAGCTAGAAAGCTAATTCAGACCCTAGTATATCTATATCTGCTAGAAAATACCTTTTATTACCGCTATTAGTTAGCGCGTACTCCTACTAAAAGGTAACTATAGCTTATATAATACTTTACGTAAGACTAGCAGTATAAGAGTATAAGGGAACTTAGTTCTCCCTTTATTAGCTAGGTATAGCTATATAAATCTTTTACTACCTTTAACTTAAAAAAGGCTTCTATAATAATATATAAAAGGCAGAGGCTAGAGCATCCTACTAGATATTTTCCTTATTTATAATCTAGCCTTATTTTATACTATAGTATTATTAAGAGCTATGTTTTACGTTATACTAGCTATAGTATATATATATATTACTTTTAATATTATTCTCTAGAAATTTACTTATAGTAACATTATATTAGACGCTATTAATAAGCTTAGCCTTCCTAGAGATTAAGAAATCTTATAACTAAACCTAGGACTTAGACCTAAGTTTATCTAAGTAGGTAAAATATATACTATACCCTTTATTCTAGCTATATTACTATCGACTTAGATAGTATTTAATAGCCTAAATGTTTTTAAACTATAGTATAGTAGTATGCAAAACTATTAACTTAATATAAAAGAGTTACTAAGAGTATATATTAAAGTAATTATAGGCTATTACCTTTCCTTAGGGCTCGAAAAGCCTAGAGGAACCTAGCTTTATTTTATAATACTTAACCTATATAAGCCTAGCTTTATTTTATAGTACTTTACTTATATAGATAAAATACTTAACCTTAAGATTTTCTCTATATTAAGTAGGTTAACTTTCTCTAATCGCTAGGCCTAATACTTAGTTATAATAGAGGATAAGTCCTAAGTTAGGAATCCCTTATAGCCTACTTAGTATATCGCCTAGGTATCGGAACTAAATCGCTAGTATAGCGCTAGGGTTTCTATCTTAGCGCTATTAGATAACTTAATATATTATTATAAAGCTAGAGAGCTACTATAGGATTACCTTATATATATATAGACCCCTCCTTCTTAATTAGAAGGGATTCTTCCTTTAATAAGATTTAGTCTTATTAGTCTATAAGGTAGAGGTAAAGAACTATATTAAATACTACTTCCTATTTAGTACTATCCTTACTACCTAACTATTATACTATAACCTCTACTTTCCTATACTTAATCTATTAACTAGTATAACCCTATATTCTATAAGTAGCTAAAATAGAATCGTAGCGAGTATAACTTAGTCTCTATCTTAAACTTTTAGGATAGGTAAATTTATATAACTACTTATAATTATAACTTCTATATTAAGAGTGCTTAACGCCCCTATAGAATTATCCGATCCTATATATAAAGTAGGATATTTTAATATATATTCTACTCTATAAAACGAAATTAACGCTACTAATAGAAATAAAGCTATAGCATACGTATATTATTCTATATACTTTAATAAGGTTAATAAATACGTCGCTTATATAAATAGTTATAATAGCTAGAATAGCTAGGGGATATATTTTAATAGGTTAGGGGATAACGAGGATTCTCTATAGCTTAACCTACCTTAGGTTATAGCTCTAGTATATTATAACCCTCGTCCTATATATAAAAGCACTATAGTTTAAACTTATACCTATAGATAATTATAATATAGATAGAGATTAAATTATTTACTATATAGCTCTGTGTAGAGTCGAGTACTAAGGCTTCTAATATTCAGGATAAAGACAAAGTCCTAAGAAAACTCCTTTAGGGGTTATATTCGTGCGTTGCCTGCGAAGCGTGCGAGATGTATGGGCACTGAGGAATGAAGTCGAACAAGGACAAAAGGAGAACTCGATAGCGTTGCTATCAAGTGGATTCCGGATATCCCGGCATAACTCAATTCTAGCAAAACCCTTTAATTAATTGGTAGTCTCTCCTCTAGGAAGCCAGTCTTCATCGCACAACCAGTGCAATAGAATAAGCCGGCCGCAATCATCACGTATCCACCGTAGGCAATGTCGTCGGTTGATATTAACTCCGTTCCCTTGTGATATCTAAGCCTAAAATACCGAACCTGCACCACGAGTGCTTCTGCCTCCATCGTGAGGTCACGAAACGTAGTTGAATGATAGTGGTCTGACCTTCGGGTAGTGTGTGTTGGCGTGTCTCTGACTTCCGGCTACGAGTCTGGGTGGCACCTTGACTTCATATAGTCATTACCAGTGAGCCTCCGGCGGTTCGGCGGATTCCAGCCGTGCAATAGTCGATGCCAAAGATACTGGAAAGAATGGTCCCATCGCGGACTGGTATCTGCCGCAGGGCGGGTCTCAAAGACTGCTACGTTCTGCCTTTTGCGGCATCTACCTACCGTAGTATGTGAACGCGCGTCTCGCCATTGCTACTACTCGCCGTGGATCCACCACCTTAGACTCGGACGGGCTTGCCGCCCGCTTACCGCCCGCCTTGGCGACGCTCGCATACCCTGGACGGGCGCATGCGCGCCGCTATGCGCATACAACGAGGGCCGCGCGTAGTCCGCGCGAGCGCCCAGCCGTAGTGCCGTCCGAGGAAACATAAAGGAAAAGAAACCCCTCCCAAACACCCCAATCACGACCGACCCCATCCCTCCCCATGCCCGAAAGCTCCGTCCTCCCTCTCTCGCCCTCGTCCCTCGGCCAGCTCGCGACAATGCCGCCACGCTCGTCCCGGGCTGGCTCCCAACCCCCCACAGTCCGTTCACCTCATCCTCTCGAGAGTCTGCCCTCCCCGGGGTTCCCTTGCTAGGTTGTCCTCGGCTGTAGTCGCTGCTAGGCGTTGCCGTCGACCAAGCCAGGCGGAGCCGTCGATAGGTAAGGCTGGTTGGAGCTGAGCGGCCCAAGCTGAGCCATCAGCTCTGTGGAGACTCGAGATCGATTAGTGCTATCGTTCCTCCGCCCGTGGAATGGCCCTCTTGTCGGTACCGAGCCTCCCTCGTAGCCCTGACCTCGATCAACTTATCTGGGAGGCGAGGTCTCCAACGCTCCCCGTCGCTGCGTTGGGGCTGGACGAAGGCCGACACACGGTAAGGGTCGACGATAGCATCGGTGGAGTTTCCAGGCGGGATGACGCGGTAGTGGTGGTACGGGGCGGACACCTGGACCCCAGGAATTGCGCACACGCCGCCAAGCGATGTATGGGATGCGTTCCACCAGACGCGAAAGGTGAGGGGTCTGAAAGGTGAGGGGTCTGAAGCGCTCCTCGATGCCGCGGAAGTCCCACAAAGGCGTGTTGCCCGACGAGCCGGACTCGAATTCGTTCCCGGTTCGCACGCCGAGCTCCATCGCCGCGACGTCCCGCAGGAAGCCCACCGTGCGTCCGAGCAGGTCTGATATTCGTCACTCTCGCCTCCGGGTCTGTGGAGCGGCCAGTCGCGGCATCTGTAGCCCGCCGGCGCGGGATGCGGCGCCGGCGTATCCGAAAGGGCGTTGAGGGCGTCGACCCTGATGTCCGGGCCCATCGACATCTCGACCTCATACAGCATGAGCCCCGTCAGGCCGCGGAGTCGGTGCCACAGGTTTATGAGCGCCATGTAGCCGCTCTCCACCCGCGCCCGCTGGGCGGTGCCAGGGGCGACGGTGAAACTGAAGTCATGCAGGTAGTCGTTGCGGTACAGAATCTACCTCCACATCCTGACAAAGGCGAGGACCCTGTCCTGCCGTCCATCAGTCCAGTTGTCCGAGATCAGGAGAATCCCCTCCTTCCTGTCCCAGATGAAACTGCCCCAATGCCAGAGGCGCGAGCCGCCGAGCGTGCCCTCCTGGAACTCCACGAGGCCGGCGTGAAGGCGGCGTCCGAACCATCGAGCGTGGTGGGGTTCCTCGAACATCCCGTCGTAGCCATGAACCTTCCGATCTGCCGGCGGGCACTTCCACCAGTCGTCCACGCGATAGTCCGGGGCGACGGGGCGAGGGGACCGCTTTCCCGCCGTGGAGGTTGACGATCAGGTGTTGTCTGGGGGTTGCCACGACGTGTTGGATGCCGCGGACGAGGACCTGGAGCATTGCCCAGCCGCCGAAGGGGGTCATCGCTTCTTGTCTGCAGGTACTCACAAGGAATTCATGGACGCCGGCGAGGCGGGCCCCCCAACTCAATCCGTCGTCCGGGATGTCGGACCACCTCGCCACCGCCTTGAAGACGTCCAGGGCGCGCTCGCTGTTCAGTCGCCGGCTGGAGATCCGCAGCGGCTGCTCCGGCCAGATGCTTCGCAGCACGACGAATGCGGGTTGTACCTTGTATACTTGACGCAGCAGCAACTCGCCGACCTCGCGCTCGTCGACCTGGCCGTAGAACTTGCCTTTGCCGCCTTCCATGCTAACCGGGCCGACGCGGGCAGGCAGGTTTGTTCGGGTTGGACCGTCCTTGCGGATGAAGACGACGGCCTGGCTCCCTTCGAGCGGGGGTGGCTTCGGCAGCCCTAGCTGGGACGCGTTCTCGCCAGTCTCCATTGCTGCGGAGAGCGCGGTGCCGTGATCGAGGTGGGGAAAGGGGCGGTCACCGAATGATCTCGGCTTGAAGAGGCCTGCAGGCGTCTGGCGAGCGATGAAGCTGGTGTGAGTCTGGGGGCGTCGAGAAGAAGGGAGGTTGAAGGTGGGAAAGGAGGCGGGCTACTGCGAGCTCCGAGGGAAGGGAAAAGCTCCAGAGTGCGCGATGGTGACTCTGCTTCGTCGGTCCCGGCGGAGGGAACCCCGAGGGCCTGCGTCGTTTGGAAAGCTTGATGTGGAGGTGATGGCTTGGAGTATGCTTTGAACGCTCGCACGTGTAGAGGGTGTGCTTTGACGCGCTTCGAAGGCCTGGAGGGCTTCCGCTGCTATGGGATGAGCTCGTGTGTGGGATAGGTCTGGAGATGCGTGAGGGCGAAGGAAATGGAGACTGGGACACCCGCCGTCTGAGAGGGCCTCTTATAGAAGCCAGAAGTCGGGACAGTTCGACGTGTGCAGGCCGTAGGGTGCCGTTGTGCGAGGGAGAAGAGTAAGAGACCCCCTGATTCATTGATTCCTAAGACCGCCGTTCGGTGCCTGTTTGCTCGTGGCCTGGGGTGGTCGTGGGGAGGCCTCTGGCGCGGGTGACCGCCTCGCGCGGTGTTCCGCTTTTCGTCCGATCCGACCGCGAGGGGCCTCGCACCGCCGATTGAACATCCCAGGAGTTCTCGCTCAGTGCAGATGAACGAGCCCAGCTTGTCCGCCAGCGCCACCAGCGTTGCTACACTTGATCTCCCGCCGCGCGCGGCCGTTCATCGGGAGAACTTGGCCTCGAGGGAGTAGGAAAGCTCGGTCAGTGCAGCCTCGTGCGTTTTCTCGATTTCGCGCGCTGCCCAGTCTGTTATCTCTACACAAACAAAAAAAAGCCCGGGCCAGCCTTTCACCCAAGCGCCAAGTGCCAGCACGGGTCACTCCGCACGAGCTCAGCTACGGAAGCAGGAGCTTGTTCAATCACCAACGAGGCCCCTGGTATCCCCCCAACCCCAAGCCTCTCGTCTCCAACCACTCCCTGCTCCTCGACGTGACGATGTCGATAACCAAGCGAGACCAGCTGCAGGACACGTTCGGGGAGTCCTAGCTAGCATGGCTCGAGAAAACGCTGCTAGCACTGGCAAGGGGGGAGAGGGAGGGACTCAATAGTCTCCACGCATTCCGATTTGGCCCCAATTGATCCCCTTGTCTTGTGATATGCAACCGCACGATTTTCCAAACCCCTCCAGAGGTACTACGTTGAATACGTAGATACTTTCGGCCGTTATCTCTGGTTATCTCCCCGTCATTCTACCGTATCTTACGTGAAGGCGTCCTCGTTTTATCACGTGGAGGCGTGGCTGTCGGAGGAGGAGCCAATGGATCTGGGAGTCTCTTTGGCGTGAGGTCCACGGTGGCTTGAGGTCTGTGAGCCATACGTAATGGCGTCGGGTCTGCACTCTATCAGCTCTGAAACGGTGCATGGTTGAACTCTTAATATCAAGAATGAAATGAGAGTGAGACGAACGGAAGGCGAGTGTGGAAGTAACGACGAGTTCAAGTATATACACGTCTTTCCCCCCTACCGGGCACGGGAGGAAGGACTAGCCGAGAATAGCGGGGCAAAACCAAACCAGCCGTCGGGGGCAAGAATGTGCATGTGGTTGAGATACCCCTCGGCGAATTATGTACAGCGCAACTAGCCGGATGAATTCATGCACCCGAACTACCTTGGCAAGTCTGGACCTGTTACCTGTGACCATGATCAAGACTGTCGTCTCCAATAACGAGATCTTGCCACGGATATTGGACTAGAATGCTGCGGTCTGGGTTTGCTTTGCGCTGATTGTAGCCCTGCAATGTTGAGCCGTCAGCGACACCCCCAGAGCAGGGTTGTCGCGGAGGAGCAGAATAACCCATCGAAGGGATAGCAATTCCGGCATAACGTATTTCCAAAGAGCTTTGACTGTTTGTGGCTGAGCTGAAACGCGGTAAGACAGTCTGCGGTGCCTGTATCGCTTGGCGACAATGAACGTCACCGCACCGCACATAACACCGAGGCCGACCGCACCCATGGCAATGCCAGCGGTGGTCGCCTTCTGCTTGGAAGATTGATTCCCCATATCGTTGGAGGCGAACGCATTGTTATTCGGGTTGTTATTGCTTGTTGCGGTAGCGCTAGTGATTTGTGGACGGCCGGGAGCGGTAATCTCCGTGCTCTGAACCGTGACAGTCGCTAGCGTCGATTGTTTTTTGTCGTTTGGCACTGGCGAACTATCAGATCCGACACCAAAATCGACTGTGCTGGAGCTACTTAGTAGGATGGTCGTTGACGATTCGTGGCCAGGAATATTGTTTGCTGTAGATGACTCGGCTGCCGTGATAGTCCAGTTTGAGAATTGGCGATTTATATAGCGAGGATGATGGATCCGCGGGTGCAAAGGGCTGAGCTCTGCACAGACACAGGCAATCATGGCCAGGATCAGTAGACGAAACTATCCGAATAGTTCGAGCTCGTGAGACGTGCATTAGGCTATGTAACTTCAAAACAAGCCCTTGAATCTACCAGATCCAACTTTCACAAACTCACAGTCCAGGGCTAGCGCGTGAGTGCTTTCGTGAGCAATGATCGTGCTATCAGGAGTGACCCTAAGCCCACAGATCGTGCCGTGCCTGTTATAGGCATACAAAGCAGCCCGGTTTCCCGGCAATTGCTCAGCCAAGATACCATAGTTGCTATTATCGTTGTACATGCAAAGTTTGGACGGCTCCCAAGACAAACTCATGTTCATAATAACTTCAGTGCCATCGGGCTTGACCTGAAGACCGCGAAAATAGCCTTTGTCACCAATAGGCCAGCCTTGGTTCGCACGATCATCGCCGTCAAATCTCTGGTAGCGAAAGACCATACCGTGGCCGGCTGGCACGACCTTGACTAAAGTCCGCTCGTTCTTTTGCGACACAGGGCCACCGGGGTGTTTATCGCCGAGGCCGATTTCACTTCCATTGGATAAAACAATTTTGTACCAGAACTCGGGGTTTGACCAAATGGCCTCGCCACAATTGTCGGTCAAATTCTTTTCATGCCCAAAATTAGCGCTCATTAAGCCAATGTGCATAGACATGCGTACTTACAACCATCGTAAGGCTGTTTGGTTTAGACTTGGCGGCGTAGAGAGGAGGCAGTAAAGAACTCGAAGGCACTTGAAAAGGAGTTTTGCAACAAGAAGTAACGGTGGGCAAGTGACACTCTTATACTCGATTCATTACTAGACTAGGCAGTAGCCTTTGCCAACACAATGGTGTGGAGAACGGATGTGCGGGGCTGGGCACATCCTCAGATTGATATCAGTCATCCAGAACTACTCAGTTGTACGCCATCGCTTGCGCAAGTCATTTAGGAGTTGATTGCGTTAATGAATTCATTCCGCTGACGGTTACAAATCTGACACCGTTATCAGTGTCCCGCCACACGAATAATCCAGGTTCGAAGGCATCACCGAGCGCACGATGGAATGACTGGGTCGAGGAGGCCCGCACTTCTGCGGTATCTGTTTGTGATCTGTCGCTCGGTTCATCTTGGCTCAGTGACGAAGGTCTAGGCTGTACATTAGTGCTGACCAAACTTTTCGGTTGTCTCGTTCCGTTTGCGGCACTCGGCAAAGTAAGCCGATGAAGGAGCTGTGAGCTAGCTCAGAGGATTGGCGGCTCGAGTACGGGCGAACATGCACTCTTCTCCTACACAGACAAATTGATACAGCACAGCTAGCCACTGCCAGCTGATCGTTGCCGTTTCGGCAAAAGGGACAGGAACAGATGCATGGACTTGGCCCATGATCAAGGTCATGGGAGCAAAATTCTTTATATTGAGGCTGGTACATTGTTTACCTTAACCGAATCACAGTCGAGCAACAGAGCCGCGTGTCTACGCCCTCTGGGGTTGTATGTAAGTGATGCAACCAAGAAAATCACGCCGAGACCGTGCCAGCCGGCAAATCGAAGCCTGCGCCCGCACTTATGCACATGAGGGATGTGATTGACCAAGTGATGCAACCAAGCAAATCACGCCGAGACCGTGTCAGCCGGCAAATCGAAGCCTGCGCCCGCACTTATGCACATGAGGGATGTGATTGACGACCCAAGCCGTCGACAAAGATTGGCTAGCACTGCTCTATTGCTCCGTATGACAGAGCACAATTGCTCAAAAGGTAACGATCGACATCAGGTTAGCCACAGCATCTCGTCCATGCCCAATACGACAGAAGTGACAACTCGATTGGGAAGTGCAAGACCCAGAACCGGACGTTTGCCTTTCGCATCAGCATCGGCAATTGCGACGTAGCATTTTTGTCCGATCCACAGGGTCACTATGTGCGTTAGTTGCAGTGGTTAGTGGTTCATCTACTCCAATGCCAGACGCGGCAGCTTTTCCCGTGTATGACAGGAAATGGCACCTAAACTTCGATTGCATGAGCAGAATGAACACTGAGACATACCTCTACGAGATATGTGATGAAGGGAAGAGGAAGAGGGAGGATTGAGAGAAAGTGAAAATTCGCCGCGCCATAGCAAAGCGTGGACATGACAGCCCTGATTTTCTATAAGAACATGGAGTAACGACGGTTTGAATATTCGACATGTTCCCTAGATTTCCTACCAAGCAAAACGCCCATCCTCCCTATATTCCGATCAGAAACAACTCTAAAATGCTTTTCGATATGAAGCTTTCATTGCTCTTAGCAACTCCACTCGTAGCACTTGCGGGTGCAGTGGATGCTCTGGGCGCTGGCTCTACTTGGCTAGAAAAGCGTGCCTGTACCCCCTTCACTTCGGCCCTGACCGGTGCAAAGCTTTGCTGTGATGAGTCAACAAACTCTTTAATCATAGTCGACAAGCTACTTGGTCTTGGCATTTGTTGCGCTCTGGGCGATATACTCACCGGCCTCACGTGCACCCCTGCGTCACCTCCGCCAAATGCAGGCGTCTGCAGTGGAGTGCCTGTCTGCCCGAATAAAGCCGGCTCTGATTTGGGGATTATCTATGGACACTGCTATGCACTCAAAAGCCTTAGCAATCTATACCTTGGCCACGACTCAGCAACCAAATATGAAGTCATGGGCGAGAACCCAGGGGTCATCTTCAGAGTCTGTGGCGACACCACAGCCTGCAATACCACCACCGGAACTCCCGTCGCAGCAAACGGCACTTGGTATATGCAGGACCAGTTTGGAGATCCTTCCAGTACAGGTTTTGGCTGGCTCGGGGGCACGGGCGACCTGACAGTTGGGCCCGCAAGCGCTGCTCTCGTAGTGGGCGGTTCGTCGATGTGCTACGGAGGGAAGTGTGCCATTTGTATCACATTCCCCCCAGGGGGTGCACACGCTCCCTGTCCTCTGAGCCCAGGGCAGTCTCACTTAGGAGTTGCTCCAAATCCTAACAGCTGTCAACCATTCTACTGGGAGGAAGTCACGTGTCGTTCAGAAAAGTGAGTAAGGGGTTATGAGTGCGCGCTTCTACTTTGAACAAGGGATTTCTTTCTACCTTTCCTTTCAGATTCAATACGGTATCATTAAGAACTTCACTATTGGACCTATTTAATGAACCTTTTGGGGGTCAACAGCTTGGCAGTGGAGACAGGTGATAGCATGTGACGTTCTAGTAGTTTCAACGGTGACGAAGACGTCGCAAAAGGTTTGACGCTGCTTCCTAGACATGCCCTAACCTCGCCAGCCTAGGCCTCCGAGGACAAGATGAGATGTACTGTATCTGCTCATGAGACTATCATCTTTTTTTTTCAAAACGAAAGAATGAAAAGTGGGTAAGGGAGCTCGGTCTTACCCCCAACCTTAGACCTGAGCCTAACCCTGCATTTGAGGCGCAAGAAGATGCATCTCACCAGCTCTTCTCTATGACGAACTTCATGCAACAAGCTGAAAGCAAATCTACCGGGAATCTGGGGTCAACTCACACCGGGTTGATAACAAAAGCATTCCTCCGCTGACGATCACAGTGGGTCGACGAACCGATCATAACGCGCTGGCGCGAACCTAGCTCTGAATTTTGCACTACGCTGGAAATGGCTGATCAGCTCTACCTAAAAGTGGAGTCAATCCAAGCCTGCACTATTCGACCCCTTCTTCGACCGCGTGTGGCTGGAGACGGCCGCAACCCTTCGGGACACTGGCCTTCCGTGGTATAATAATAATCTTAACCTTCTAAAAGAGATTGACGCAAGATGAGAACTACTATTCTCTCCTACACATCTACATTCCCCCTTATAGTCATAGTTATGTTTCTTTCCGCTTTATCTTAGCCTTGACGATATTAGTATTGAGCGGCGATTTGCTGTCGAGTATGCTTATTTGCACTAAATCGGTATTATCGCTAATCTAATACTAGCTAGCCATTTCATTTCAAAAACTTCGAGAGAGTAGCTATTTTGGCAAAGGGTAGAAGAGTTTTAAATCTTGATACCTCCAGGTATATTACGACTTAGAGTGAGGGCAACTACTATGGCATTAGGGCGCTGAAATAGGAACTTTCATGATAGCGCCTTACGTAGTAGCCTATTCTCTTAACGCAATACCTCGAGACAGACCTAGCCAAAACGGTATCTATATTATTCGGTCTTGAATAGCATAAGATTATCCTCGAAGAGTTAGGGGAATGCAAAGATACTATCGGCCGCTTGACTTTAAATGGAGAGCGACCTATTATTTTTGCGGCTATACTAGCGAATACGTTAGGAGAAAGAGATAATGTGAAAGTTATTGATAGCATTTCCCGAAGATTCCCTCTTATCCTTTACTTAGACGCCTATCGCGTGTTTAATTATATAACGACAGCCGACGAGGAACTCCGCCGAGTACTTAGGATACCTCGCCTTAGACTTCATTATTCATAGCTCGGAGTGTCCGGCTATATTATTGACGGAGAGATATTAGCAAGCACTATCGTAGCCGGGGGATCAAATTTAGATGTATTTCCCCCGCCCGTTGTTATGCTTAAGCCCAACCTTCTTGAAAATCAGTCCCCAGCCGCGGTGGAATATGCCAGGGGTACCGATAGTACCCGAAGCGGATCCCGAGACTCTCTTAGTCCGCTGATGCTATGTATGTAAGAGCTTCGATTTGGAGATAGCGGATTGAGAGACGTCTATAAAAGCTGCGCACTTAGATGACTAAGACTATTAGACGAACTCCGAGCTAGGAATATTTCGTTCTATGCTTATGAAGCAGCGCTGGATCTGATAATATTTGTTACTTGCCAGTCTACCGAAAACAAGTTAACTAAACTCGGCGCTAAAGCATTAGGCAAAGGTAGATTTCTTTTAACTGTGTAGCCGAGAGTTAAGCTTGAGGACTTCAAGTTACTGCTCGGCCTTCTTGGATCTTTTGACGAGAATGAACTGTCCCGTACTACGCAGTAAATTCAATCGCAACATATCTTATCTACTTATCGCCTCCTATATAGCGTTACTGAGAAAATTCGTAGTACCGTTTAAGACTTTAAGATTATAGCTCGGTCTTTATGCGGTTATCCATTAAACCAGGCCCCTTACTCGGCCCTAGGTCTTGCGATTAGTCCCTTTTATACGGTAAATATTCCCGAGGAGTGGTCTCGTGTCGAGGCTATAGATATCTTGAATAGGCGCAAGCGGGCCTTTGGCCTTCTAACGCCCGAGTCACAAAAGCCCTTCGGAGCCTGCTTTACTACAGGCAGCACCATAGGTAACAGGATAGGACTCTACACCGCACTCGCCTAACATCACAACGGACTCGTCTACTTCTCATCGGCGTCGCACTATAGCGTTAAGAAGACTATTAGAGATTGCGACCACTTGTCTAGCCGCTAGAGGCCAGGACGGGTACCACGTTTTGCCGAGATCCAAGCCAATGAGTATAGTTATATAATCCCATGAGCGTTGGTTCAATAAGTTTTGTTAGATCGTGCTAAATGCATGTCTCATTATGGAGCGTATTAGCTAACTATTTTCGCCAATTTAGGTACTATATTTATCGGAGGACGTGATAATTTGATTGAGATCGGAAATGAACTTGCAGAATTAGTAGCTATGCCGTCATATATTCACGTCGACGGCGCATTAGATCTTGGATTCCTCGTCGAAGGGATTTGTCTCGGGCCGCCAGGTGCTCTATGCACTAACGACGGCATCTCGATAGTCCAAGGCGTCACGCTTAGCTACCATAAAGTCTTTGGCATTATGATGTCTGGCGAGGTTATAGGCTACTGCCCCGGTGCGTCGAAACAGTTTGATGCAGTCCCTGGTAGCGTCGAGCCCCGCGCTGTTTTTGAAACATGGCTGTTTAAGCAGATCTATCTCGAGCATGACCTTGTCTCTATCTGGCAGTACTGCCGAACGCATTCTTACTGCGCAAGCTTCTTGACAATATTAACTTGCTAATACGCTTCAATGAGAAGTATATCATCACTCTGCTAGAGCGTCCGCCACCGTGGCTAGTCAAAGAATTCCAGCTCGCCCCTGAAGGTGACTGGGTCCATTTTATCACCATGCCGCACATTTCACCCGCGACAATACATCGCTTCACTCGGGCGGTGGCTCTCATAGACATGCATTGCGGTACGGCATTCGACTACGTCGGAAACTCTCTAATTACTTCTCTACACCACTACGTGAAGCTACAGCGGCTTACATGCAAGAGCCCCCATATGAACAAGGTACTAGGTATTGCGAAGACGGCTATTTCAGTAAACCTACAATGCCAAAACGAGCGGCACGAGCTAGGACTGGCGCAAGTCGGCCAGCTATGGCCTCGCTTTATTTACGGCGCTATGTCATTTGTAGCAGTAGATGACGAAAATGAACCACTGGTGATATTTCTTGCTAACGTAGATAAAAAGAGACTAATTAAACCTGGCATATTGCTAGTTTAATCCTCGTTTTATCAAGAGGTACATATGTTATAGGATATTGCTTTTTAGCTATTTGGCCATATAGCTAAACTAATAGATATTCGTATCGAAACTGAATAGTGGAGCTATAGAGCGGTTTTATATTCAAAGGATATCTAAGTGGTATAATACTATTTGATGAGATTCTCTGTAATATCTAATTTAAAGCTTAAGAATACAAAGGCTAATGATACCGAAAGATACACTATAAAGAAGACTACCAATAGTAATAATAACCGTCGCAGACCTCTTATCACTAGGCGGCAAAGTATTATAACCAAGGCAGACGGTCGCGGTAACGAACCGGATGCGCTGGGCAACCACAGTCGGCGACTGGGGTCGTTCATGTGCTTTCAGTCTGGCCGCTCCAAGTTAGAGACCGACGGAATAGGCGATTTGTTACTCTTATTTGGTTGAATGGCGTTTTCCTTGAGACGTAACGTCGTATAGTACGAGGCTGGGTCGGTATCCGGGGGCAATATCTGGGGGCGGTATCTGGGGTCGTGTACGGACGAAGATTGTGTTTTACGGAGAACACGACGAGATACTCATCGTCTCTTTTCTCGAACGACCTCGAGTCTATAGAGGCTTTCTGGCTTCAGCAGACCAGCCTATCACATTGACAACCCCAATAAACCAAGCCAAGGCGATAAGTGCTGCAACTTCCATGCCCGAGATCGTTGCGACCGCCGACCGTCTTGCAAGCGATGCGGGGAAATTAGCCACGATGACTTGACTTGAACCGCGCTTAGACATTGCACAAATCACCTCGGACGCCTTGCTGCTAACGTCCCAAAATGCCTAGCATATCCTATGCGAGTCCATGGCACTTAGCGCCATGGACTAGGAACGAAAAGACCCACGTGCGAGGAATGGTCGCTTAGCTCTATATACAATGGATGCGACAGACTGAGCGCAACGAGCAGACCGCCCAACGAGCCGGGAAGCCCTATGGCCTCATTTCCACTAACCGAACAGGCAGACCTCGAGAAACTACGGATACTGATCATTGACAGCAGACGGTCTCTATACTGCAGTCGATCATCTCCCCATCCCACGATCAGGACTCAGAACATGGCACTCCACAATATAAGAGCGTGAGCTTAGCCCTTAGTTTATTATGACCTGTCCCTAGCACGCAGCATATGTCTACCGTACGACATCACAGCTCGATGGCGGCAATCGCCCCTTATGCCCGCCTCTCCGCTAAAGAGACAGCGTCCAAGTCGCGCCAACCCAAATCCCACAGATCTATGACGAGAGATTACCGCGGAGACTATAATGCCAGCGCCACGACATACTAGACTAAGCACCCTCCTTATCGCAAGCATCCGAGCGGGTTGCCGAGGGCGAGCAATCAATGTCTTCCGTAAGTGCTGCGATAAAATACTCGACTAAAGCGCGTTGTATGACTATGACCGAAGGCTAAAAGACTTTCATAGCCTAAACGCAATTAATACGCTCCACAAACTTGGTATAGGCGTCGAGAACTATATGACGTGCGTTTCTAGATATAGATAGGACGGTAAAGTTACGGGTCTCGGCTGAATCTCCCGAATGAACCGGGCAAGCCTCTTTGAATACCGTCTTAAGGCCTATGTATAATAGGTGCCGACCTGTCTAAACTATCTCCAAGTATTGTTTGAATCCCTTCTCATAATGCTGACATCTACTATTGCACCATCCTCGATAATCTACTGGTTATGACTATCGATCTCGACGGTAATATTATGACCTCTATATTGTCAGTGTGAAGAAGGATATCGCGGCTGGGTATGCAGTCCAGAAGAAATAGGCAAGAAGCTATACATGACCCAATCCGTAGGATCTAAGTGCTTGAGATTAATATACGCAGTCTGCAATGCGTAGGGATCAAGGCCTCCGCAATTAGAGAAAAGATTCCTGCGCGAGACCTTTGAACGATTCCAACTGGTCATCGGCACTTGCTCGTAAACAAGAGCAAAGGAAAGCCAAGGAAGTGCCGTTATGCGCAACATTGGCATCATCGCATGTTTGTCATTGTATGTAGTGGTCACGGAGCAGGTGACACTAAATAGAAAAGGATTACCTTGAAAAAATTATGAATTTAACCATCTTTGCTAAACAGCCTTACTTAAGAGACGGCTGAGGTGGCTCCGACTGGGCGGGGAACTTTCTAAACATATCTGCCACAGCGTCGACTGGGGCCTCTAGCATACTCATAGCGGTTTCAAAAGGTGGATGTTCTCCAGCGATGGGGTGGCTGCGGCTGGGAACAAAATCTTTGCTCCGAATAAACTGCTCAGCCATTAACTGAGACTTCCCCTCAAAGTCCTGCAATGTTGCCTCTAGCACGGGCAGAGCGTGCTCCTGCTCGTCCTTGATATGCCTTGAAATTCGGCTCCAGAGCTCTTTGAGTCTTGGGACGTAATTATGATCGGAAGGCTTCATGTGCTGAAAACCTTGAAGCATCTTCTTGATCTGAACGTATAAGCGGGTGATGTAGCATATGCTAACCCGAAAGGACTTACTTCGTGATGATCCTTTCGGTCGCGCTGCGCCAGCTCTCTGCCCTCACTTCCGAGGTACTTCGCAAACGCGGGATACACAACAAGCTCCTCGCTAATAAGATGGCAAGCCAGCAAGCGAATGAACTGATTCCCAAATCGCTTCTGGTAATCATGCTTGTCCGGATTATTCACCACTTCCTGAAGGCACTGCTCTAGCTCGCGGTGGTCTTTGACAACGGCCTCGGAGATTGTAGACATAGATGCGACGTAAATTGGTTCAATATCGAACTGAATGATTTCGTGATTAGTTAGGCCTGCTGTTCTACATAATATATAATTGTGTAAGATGTTATGACGCACACTGAAGTAAATATGGCACCGTATGTAATACCGGCTTGACGCCACTTTCGAGCTATTGGCAACAGATGTCACAATGACGTCATAACCTATGACGCTTCACAGCAAGAGTTCAGACACTAACTAGAATCATCCTAGCCGCCAGCTTCGGGACCGAATATCAGGTGTCGGGCCGCACGGGCCAATTGCTGCAAGTGTAACATATTTCGGCTGTACTGTACAGGTACTCATATGTAAGAATGCAGGGGTGCTTGAGGCAAAAGTTGCGTAGACAGTGTTTTAACGTAGCCGTTCGGTACGTAGTTCTGGATTGCGCGAGACCGTCGGCTAGACCACTACATATTAATGTCATGATATAAACTTATCGGCACACTACTTAATCAGTCCATCGCCCTACATGGGAGATTGAGCGACAGCCTGCCTAGCACGGCCAAAAGTTCTCAGTTCGTACTTAGTTGCAGCAATCAACCTCCACATCTCGGAGCTCGCGGGGTAGCGGATTTGCTTTTTCAACGAATAAACAGTCTAGTCTTTGATGATGTTTACCAACTTCGCGTAGATGTTGTTGAACTCATGGATACCTCTTAGGCAAGCAAGAAAAGGTTAGACGGGGGCGCGTCGTCAGCACTGAGGCACGCCCCCAAATGCATATAGAGCCCGATAGTCTTTTTGGTATACTCTTTATGCTCGCGTTGTATAAGCCATGAGGCAACATCTTAGAAAGAATCTTTGCGTGTTGCCGACTGTAGCCCTCTGACTTAGTCTTGTCAAACACTCCGCATTAGACAGCCCGAAAATCCAACTTATGATATCATTCTGCCATTCTGCTATATATCGAGAGGTCCAACTTATAATTTCATTATGTTATTATTGGTTAGAATCGCATTTTGAAAAAGCTTTTACTCTCCCGCATTTGAGCAATTGGATGACTGTTGTTACATATGAACATCAGAACACTTTTCGACTAGGATCTTAACGTCTTTAATCTTTACCGACACGCTTTACTGCACGATTGGTACGTCATGGGTCGAAAATGGCCAAGAAGAACAACTTACTCGTACGGAGTACAGCAGGTTTCGTCCGCGCCATGGCTAAAACAGAAGTCAGAGCCGTGCAGGGCCCATCCAACCGGAAGTATCGCGCAGCGATCAAAGACCATACGAATTTGAATCGCTTGCCGAGGAAAAAAAACACGTCATGCTCAAGCAAATTGTAATGGCTAAGCTAGCACCAGCTACCAGAATGCTGCCAGAACACTGCGCGACGAACTCTAGGTCGGCATCGAAAATGACGGTCAAATAGCGATAATTGCTAGGCTCAGTAGCAAAAACGTCCCGAAGGCGTACGGATCTATGGTCGTCTTCTTTCTAAGGGTGAGGAAGCTGGAAGACTTCTATTCAAAGGATTTTTCTATGCTAGGGGAAAATCCGGGTATACCAAGACATTTGAACGACGACCTCGCCCAGACCAATGCTATAACTACCAACAAATCGGCCACAAGGCTTTCCAATGCGACAAATGCCAAATCTAGCAAGTTTGCCCAGGAGAATTATTACTACAGCGCCTAAATCGCAAGAAGCTCTACACTTCCTCGTATAAATAGCACACTTTGCATAATTCAGCTAAATATGCGAAAAACGCGGCGAAGTATACGATAATCTAATAAACGACGAGGAAATCGAGGTCGCGGTGGTGCTTGCTATTCCAGAACCGTTAAGCACGAAGGATTGAAGGTCGTTTTCTACCGGTAACGCTCTATAAGCGGACGAAGATAGTCCCTCCAACGTATAGAGCAGGAAGAAAGGCGGTCCGAAGCATATTCTATATCAAGAAAGACTCGTAAGCGGAGCAAGTGTCGATTGAGCCCCTAGGAGTGACGGTAGGACTAATACGCCTCTTATAACGCTAGGTCTTAGTTTTCTCAGTCTACGTATAGGGAATCAAGGTGTAAGCGCTAAGAGAGATGGGGATAATTTGCGTAGAGTGATCGGGACACAAGGCGAGAAGTAGGAAGGGGCGCGGATGTGGCGGTCGCGGGTGACCTTAACCGCCACGACTAGCTCTGGGGATTGTTGCTGGAATAACCCTAACCAAATCACTGACCTGATGAATGAATTTTTCTCTTAATAGTTTACTTCCGGGAGGAATAAAGACTTGGCAAGGTGAGGACCCGAATCGACTTAGCGTCTGAGGCTTTGGAACCTCGACTATCAAATGTGCGGTACATGTTATGCATTATAGATTAGACTACTGAACTATTGAGACCGTATTCGATGCCTTAGTCCCGATACTAAAAATTCCAGCGACTGCTCCTCAAGAATACACCCTAAGAAGAAAGCAGCGCTCGAATCGCTAATATGCTAAAGTGTACCTAGACGAAGGGCACCGTATGGCAGAGAACAGACAAGCTCATGACGGTGGTATCGGAGGCGATACATACCTCGGACCTCACTAAGCTCCCACAAATACCCACATACAGGAGGAGCCGCGCTAGAGCGTTGAAACGAACGTGCTTTGCATTTACTCTATCAAATCGCCGAGGAATGCGGCATGTAATCGTCGTTCACGGGGTTTTCATGTTCAGCTTCGGCTGGAACAACCTCCGGGCTCTCGTTGTCATCCTCGCTATTATTGTGAGAGAACTACGTAACGTCAACGTGTTTCTGCCACAGCGTGTTCAAAAACTTCTTTCCTCGTTGTCTTGTTCTAGGAAGGCGGCCAGCTCTTGGGCCACCGGGCTAGCGGCAATTGCGCGCCGCTGAAACAGAGGTGCAAGTTCGGCCAAAGGCACTGTATCATTCTTTGGCATTGATTGGGCCCATGGAGACTTTGAGCGCTGCCACCTCGTACGGCGTCTCGGGATCTTCCACGGCATTCCAGCACAGGGCGTCCAGCGACCGGAACAGAAACATCCCGATGTCAAGCCACACTCTGCCGTGGATGTACAGCAGCGGCTGGCGGATAAGGTCAGAATTATGCTGTCCTACATGAGGGCCGGTCATTGTTCGGTTCCAGAAGACATCTGGTAGCAGTTCACGTGAAATATACTGGGACACATTGGGGTCTTTTGACAGTTTGCTGGGGCGGGGATCGGTTGGTGCAGCGCGGAGCCAGTTTGTGGTTACGCAGGATGATATCTTGAGTACGAGTAAGGGTGAAGGTGGGGCGGCGGCGTCGACAGAGCATGAGTTCACGAGCACGGGGTTTCCGAACAGTTTCTACATCTCATATACGCTGTATCGAGTTTATTCGGGGAGGTTTTTTCTTTGGTTGAAGGAGGCAAGGAGGCAAGGAGACGAAGGAGAAAAGTGGAGGCGCTTAAGCTGGTCTTTTTTGGTCCAAGCTTTGGTTTGCATTGCCTGACTGGATTTAGCTGATGACCCCTCGCATGATGATTGGCTTTGATAGACAGGGATCCTCGGTATCGTTAGTAGCGTCCCGGACCTGCGTCTTAACTTTATGCCCTAGTCTTGTTGCCTTGTTGATGGATATTATTATCTTCTACCCTACCTCAATCCATCTACTCATCTCCTCCAACCTACACCACAGCAAATCCCCCATCTCCTACACTGAAGATGACATCCGCCCTCCTCATCGCCCAACTCGCCCTCTACGCCCCCCTATCCCTTCCAACTCTCTACCTCGTCTACAGCCATGGCCGTCAAGGCCTTCTCGCCTGGATCTACCTCCTCACCTTCTGCATTCTTCGCGTAACCGGTGCTGCCATGGGCCTCAACGACCCGCCCAACACAGGCACCCAGATAATATCCAGTATCGGCCTCTCGCCGCTGCTGCTTTCGATAGACGGGATGTCGCATGAGGCGTACGTTACCCAAAATCCTACCCATCACAGAGCCTTATTTCCTACCACTCCTCAAGGAGCAAGAAAAGACCAACATCTCATATGTTCTGCATTGCGATATAGGAGAATCTACGTTCTATCCCCTAGCAAACGAGCTGAATGGACATTCATGGCGCTCATCCATATCCTCGTCGCAACGGGAGTGGCAATGGTTGGGGTTGGTGCTGACGCATTGTCGGGCGATATGCCCAATGACAGTGATTTATCCGATATCAAGGTCAGTATGGTGTTGTTAGAGGTTGCTTGGGGTGTGCTCGTTGTATGGGGGCTGTGGACGCTTTGGAATGGGAGGGGTGGAGGGTGGAAAAGTGGTGGATACCGAGGTACACCGGCGGGCTTGGCCGGAAGGGAGTGGGGTTTGGTACGCATCCCTATTCTTTTCCTGGTCGCTGACATTGTCGGGTTTGGATACGGAGGAATGGTTATGCTAACACCAGACACACGAAACACAGCTCCTGACCGGCACCCTCATCGCTCTTTCCCTCGTCGAGGTTTCGGTGATACACATGCTTGTCGCGGAATTCACCCAGCGCCCGGATCTAAACCCGACGACAGGGAGTTTGACTGTTCGTTTTATGTTGGGTTTTTTTCCCGAGTTGCTTACGGCGATTGTTTTGGTGTTCGTTGGGATTATGACGAGGAGGGTGGGCATAGTTAGTACTGGTGGAGCTGGGCTGGGGCAAGGGCAAGGGCGCCGGCCTAGACGTGCTCATGGATGTGGAAGGCGCTCGTGCTCGAAGCGTGGAGCTCGGTTGCATTGAGCCTACCCTCGCGTTTGCATCCGCACTCTGCTGGGAGGAGTGGATGAAGATTAGTATTAGAAGGGGAGGTTGTTTCATTTTAGATTGCCAGCGAGAACTTTTCTCCCTACGGTATTATTTATTTATTTAGTATTATCCGTATACAAAAGCCTGAAAGACTATATAGGACTACTGCTTTGTTCTAGTGCTAAGGGGAAAAAGCCTTTTATAGTATCAAAAACCTTAGCTGAGATTATTAAGATATAAGTTCCCTATTATACTGCTTGCATTTTAGTCTATCTTAGACTTCTTAGTACTGATTAATTATCTTCTCTATAGCTCTTTTCGCTAGTGAGTGTTGTTAGCCCGAGCCAAGGCTCGATGCCCTTGTGGATAGGTGGTCGCACTGACGCAACGACCTTTGCGGCCCGGGTTTTTCTGATCGGGGGCTAGGTCAGCTAGGGGACCCTAGCTGTAACTGTGTTCGAGGCCTCTTTCCGGTAGGCCTGTTCCGCCACGCATTTTATCGTACGCCGCGTAGAAGGCGTATATTTGGTTAGGCTTTAAAGCCCTGGTCCCCGGCCGGATTCGAACCGACAACCTCTTAGAAGGAGGCACCCAGGCAGTAACCACTCTGCCACGGGGGTTCTCTCTATGGTATCGGCAGTCGAATACTTGCCGCACAAGTGCGAGCCAATAGATTAGAGAGTCACAGTCATCAAATGTATAGGAAGCAATCGTGGAGTACGAACGTACTTATAGCAGAAAACCCCCAAAGGGGCTCGAAGAATGGGTAAAATTTGCCTTGCATCATGGATGAAAAGTGCCTTGGGTTATTCGCCTATAACAAATCTTTGGTCAGGCCTGCAGGAGGGAGAGAGGTATTCCTCCGGCTCTCGAGAAACCGAAGAATGGCACAATCAGTCGACTGGTGTTTACGGGCGCAAAGGTGGGGTTATCATGCCTGCATTGCTATATAGAAGTAAGCACTCAGTAGAAGCATCTATGTAGCTTTTCCTTCTTGTTGGGTTATTAGAACTATAACGTTGCTGCTATGAATCTGAATATGGTGAAGACGGCCAACGTATGCGACATCAAAGATTAGTGCGATAGACCAGCTACGAAACACTTTTTCATGAATAATAGTGGTTGGGTTGATGTCAGCCATCCCAATTACTGCTATAGCAGAACCATGGTGAAACTATTTGTTAGCAATTGACGAATTGTCTGCCCTATAACATCGTTACATGACCCTACTACGCCGGACGGGTGAGTTGGATGGGAGTCCATTACGTCAACAGCTGAAGTTTGTACCACAATTAATATGCGAAGCTCATGATGTAAATAGGAGGAAGGTACCTTGATGATACCCGCATGAGACTCATGATGGTGCATGTTTCAGTTCGAAGGCACGGCACAATGGTTCTATGCACCCCCCTGTTCACACCCCTCAAGAAATATGAGACCACATCGGATGACAAGTTCTTTGACAATTTTTACACTCCCGGTCCCTAAGCACCGAGATCTTTCGGAGTACAGCTTACTTCTTATATTACTCATGGAGATGGCACCAAAAGCACCCCAGCCGCGTCGCACTATTCTCTACCAAGAAATGCGTCACTTCCGCCCTTCGTCATTTTCCACTCAAACCCTTTAGACCGAAAGCCTCGTCACCATGTCCGGGGATTTCAGAGTTATAATTGTCGGCGGCTCAGTCGCAGGCCTTACGCTGGCCCACTGCCTCGAAAGGCTAGGCATTTCCTTCCAGGTCCTAGAGAGAAATGATCATATCAGTCCCCAAGTTGGGGCATCAATTGGCATTTCACCGAATGGGGCTTGCATACTCGCCCAACTTGACCTCATAGATGATCTTCAGAAGGAAATTGAGCCTATCCAAACGGCCCGCATCTCTTACGCTGACGGCTTCGCTTTCCAAAGTGATTTCCCGTCTTCATGGAAACGATAGTCAGTACTGGGCCTTGCAGGCTGATTCGTCGCTGGTTCTTTTAACCGTTTTCTCAATAGTTTCGGATATCCCGCAGCCTTCTTAAAGCGTCAGTCTTTCTTAGCCATCCTGTTTAGCAAGATAAGGCACAAGGACCGAATTCGAACGGGTGAGAGGGTGGTGTCAATCCGCCATAAGACCTCTCACGCCATCGTCAAAACAGCCTCAGGTAGAGAGTACTCAGCAACTTTGGTTGTGGGGGCCGATGGTGTTCATAGTGTCGTTCGCTCGGAAATGTGGAAATATACCGAGGAAGCCTGCCCTGGAACAGTCATTGATAGCAAGATGCCCTCTTCTCTGAAGGTAGAGTTTGCTTGCATCTATGGAATCTCAACCCAGGTCCCTGCGGTTGAA
Organism: Tolypocladium pustulatum; assembly: GCA_024340155.1. Taxonomy (NCBI): domain Eukaryota; kingdom Fungi; phylum Ascomycota; class Sordariomycetes; order Hypocreales; family Ophiocordycipitaceae; genus Tolypocladium; species Tolypocladium pustulatum. The sequence continues at coordinate 25,804 of JALHBY010000110.1, forward strand.
GCCGGTGTCTGGTTCAACTTTCTGGACAAGCAACTAACGCTTCACTACATCGGCGTGAAAGGGGGGAAAGTCTTCTGGTTTCTGATCCTCAAACCAGAGCTAGATTGGTGGCATGCCGATGGCAGTCAACCTACGACCGAGGAAACGCGCCAGATCTGCAACCGTTTGCAGGCGAAAAAGCTCAGTCCCGTGTTAAATTTCAGCGACATATGGTCGAGGTGTGAGATTTTCAAATTGACTCCACTCGAGGAAGGATGATTCAAGATGTGGCATTCTCATCGTCTAGTCATCATGGGAGATGCAATACGCAAGGTAGGTCAGCCTGCTATGGCATCCTGATGATTCCCCAGGGAGCAACTTCATCGTTAATCGTACCTGTAGATGCCGCCAAGCATAGGTCAAGGGGCTAATATGGCCATCGAAGATGCAGCCGTCCTGGCGAACGCGCTCTGGAGAGCTGGGTTGGGCATCACAAAGCATGACACGTCAGCCATGGAAGTGAGACTGAAAGAAGCTTTACAACACTATAGCTCGAGTCTGCGGGCACGCACAAAGCATATGTGCGAGCGGTCCGAATTCTTAGTGCGGCTGCAGACACACGATGGTCTACTCAATCACATCCTTGCTAGATACGTCATCCCTTTCTTGGGCGACGTTCCAGCCAGCCTGTCTGCCAAGGCAATACGAGCTGGACCGTTGCTGAAGTTTGTAGAGGTTCCCAGGCAATCTTCTCTGGAGATCTGAAGTCTGACAGCCGGCTCAGGTTGTATTCAGAGGCAAAGTTTACTACTATCCTTATTTTTTGTTTGCACAGCTGCTTTGTTCCCTCTCTTCCCGGCCGTCTTTGGCAAGTTGATCGATCCGAGAGGACTCTTCTGCGATTCTCCGCTACAACAAGTAGCAGAATGGCTTTGGCTGCCGGGACCGGACGCCCCCCATTGCTTTTACCTGTACTCTTGTCTCTATAATCCGAGCGAGCCACCTACTGCAGAAAAAAAGATCTCTTGGAGTGTCTTTCTCCCAGCCCATTTGCCATGCCTGCCGCAGAGCGTCCGCAATATTCAATCTACGTAAAACTTAGTATCTAGGACACCGTGGCGAAAAGGAAATTACTGTCAGACTAGAGCTACCACGTAAGTCAGTATGTCATGTTTGGCAGAAGAGCCCATGTAACATTAAACAGGCAAGCGCAGTTCTCTCCTTCCTTTTTGGTGTGACAGACCGTGGCTGGGTCACAGCGCCCCTAAGGTGGCCAGCGGGCATGAAATGAGGCTTCTGCCCCGATAAAAACCGGGTGTCATCCATTCATTCTGGTTTTCCCATCACAAGGGCCTCGCCAGCACTTTCCGGCCACTCTGCTGGCTCTAATGTGAATCACCTGGGTTTCGTAACATGTCTGATTTCTTCTAGGGCGTATGGGAAACTATGCAAGATAATCTCTGTCGGATAGAGCCTCGACCGATGAGAGGCTTTGGGAGATATCTAGATACCCAAAAGACTCTATACGTACATTGGACCCATGAGACAAGAATCTAAGAACTAGCCGTAGGGGTAAACCGGCACATTCAATACTCAGCGATAAAGAAGACGACAGGGAAGGCTGGGGAAGGTTGACTCAGATGAGCGCAACTAGCTTGCATTGGAAAAAGCAACAAGCACCGGAACTAGCAAGGAACAGACAGATGCAAAATGAGGCTGGGTTATGTCCATTCTCCCAATGGTATTAAGTGGAGTGTTTCTGGTCCTTTCCCGGACGCATAGAACCTCAATTTATGTCACTTCCGTCGAGACGTTGCAAAACACATTCTCAATTCCAACTTACCAGGCAGCAAAGCGCCCCCCAGTCAGTCTCTATGTATTTTGACGCCCTCACAAGTCCGGTGCCAATATGGCATGTATATGTCATCATGGTCGCTGGGGCCGCCGTACTGCTATCATTGCTGAGCGACTTCCTCCGCAAAGTTCGTTATCTGCCCAGTCTTCCTTGCGTCCGTTCTGGCCGTCAACGCCACTGACTGAGCTAGGAGAAGGATATTGAGGCGCCATACGTTGGGCCAGCCGTGTGGTTCAGCAAGTGGCCAGCCGCGATACGCAACTTGTGGCTCCTGCGCGAATCTATACACGAGGGCTATGGAAAGGCAAGCGGTGCGAGCGAGCCCGGACGAAAGTTTTCAACAGGCTGACAGGTAAACAAAAAGTATGGCGACGCATTCTTCCAGGTCCCTACCATACGCAGATCGGAGATTTATATCTGCTCCCTGCCTATGGTCAGAAAATACCGCGACATAGCCGACGGGCACCTGTCCATGTTTGCCGTTATGTCTGACGTTTGGCCACCATTCCAAATTCCCCTGTACTGGGACACAGAAGTTGGCAGACCGTACTGCAGGAGTTTCAGTTCCAGTGGACTGCACCTGGAGGCCAGTTCGATGCCCACAGACTGGGGACTCCCGCCATGGCGAAGGCATTGGGCTGGCAGCGCCTTCGAACGAACAATCCCAAGGACCCTTTTTTTGCGGATTTCGCCGCAACCTTCAATGGTCTTGAACAAGGCGTCCGACTGCTCGGTGAGAGTAAATACCCACCTCTGACACCAGTCTGCGAACTAGCATATGCCGAGCCTGTCAACGATGTCAGCTGGGTGTCGGTGCCGTGTTTCAAGCTGGCGCTGGATGTGGTTTCTCGATTAACCACCAAGTCTCTCTTTGGACGGTCCGCGTTCTGGGATGATCCACACTTCCTAGACATTTGTCGTCGGTATGCGGACGCAGTACCCCGAGACGCCATGGTGCTGCACTGCATTCCTGCCTTCTTGAGGCCGTGAGTATCTCATTTTGGCTGAGTAAGACTGCTCGCTGAGTATTTTCAGATATCTTTCGGAGCTTCTTCCAGTTCGAAAACTGCATTGGAAGTTAACAGACGTCATCTGCGGTGAAATAAAGTCGAGAAAGGAGTCGAAAATAGGAGCAACATCGATGGAGTCGACAGGGGATCTCCTCGATTTCGGCATAAAATGGATACAAGATCCGAAGCACGCCGGCATGTATAATGACAGACATGTTGCAAACCTGCTGTCCTTTACGGTCTCCGCCGCTTTGCATACAACCAGCCAGGTAACGTTTGGACCCAGGGCTATAAGTTGGTAAGCTAACGACGTCGTATATCAGTTGATCACACTCACCATCTACGAATTGGCAAGCCGTCCCGAATATATGCAACATATAAGAGATGAGATTGACAGGTGCATGACAGACCATGGGGCGTGGACCAAAGCCTCCATTGAGGCCATGCACAACCTAGACAGCTTTATGAAGGAGACGCAAAGATGTAACGTTCTCAACGCTTGTATGTCAAAAGCCGTGGCCGATTCCCGACTTGACCCCCTTTTCTCACACTATAAAATAGCTTCTCTTGAACGCATTGCTCTGAAGTCATTCACTTTTTTCAATGGTTTGCACATACCAAAAGGCTCCTGGATTGGCACCCCACACTCACCCCTGTCCCAAGACAAGCGCTGCTACCCTGACCCGGAACGATTTGATGGCTTGCGTTTTGCACGTATGCGCGACTCGGAAGACCCTCAGGTTAGGCGTGAGTGCCTCTTAACGGCCACGAGCGAGCAAAGCATGCACTTTGGTCATGGCCGGCACACCTGTCCTGGCAGGTGGATGGCCGCAGATGAAGCTAAGTTAGTCTTAATACACTTGCTCTCAAGCTACGATATCGCCCATTTGGCCGGAGACTACCAAACACCAAGTTATTAAAGTTTAACGTGCCGAATATGACAGCACAGATCTGGTTGAGGAAACGGCAGTAGCTTTCTAAGCCCGAGATGAGAATGATAGAAGAATTGCACCCATTGGGCTTTTACAATGTTGCCATAACGCCAGCTTTATACTGCAGACTAACTTACTAGGCAGAGAGATCCAAGCAAAGTCACTAGGGAGTCCGATTTCTAGGCATCATACAACGAAAGTAATGAAGAGCGCCCATATCATCTATCCGCGTACTGTTCATAGTGCATTGCTCACCACTTAGCCGGGTCGTCAGATTGTTGAAGCTTCAACATACAGTCGCAGATAGCCCCATGCACTCGTATCCCCTTGCTGTCTTTATAGTTCTAGAGTCAGTAATATAAGTTCCTAAGGTAAGTATCTCCCATAGCGGCGCATACCGTCAATATACTGTCTATGTACTGCAGTTGTTGGATCATCAGACTCCAGTTGATGATGCAACATGGCGGTGCCAATCAAAACCTTCCTCTGTTTGGCCGGTAAATTAAAGGGAGGCAATTTGTATTCGGCAATAGCGCAGCTGCGTGCTGTGTAGAGTAGGGCATGACAGCTGTCAATTAAAACGGTGTGCGGGTGCTCTTGCGGCGGGGCTTATCGCGCCGATAATGGCATCTCGTATAAAACTGTCATTGCTAGAGCCAGCCAGCTGCAATGATGCGGACTGACCACTATGTGAGCCGTCAAACAGCAGTAAGCAGCCAAACATCCGATTGGATACCGACCCACCGGATCTGCCGTACCGTGCCGCCTCGTAACGTTATACAGTGGCGGGCAATAAGTTCTCGACACGCGGAAGGTACAGGCCCCGTGATGCCTCAGAATTCAGTCCACAATGTGCGCCTCAACGCGCCTCACCGTAGTCATCTTGTAAACGCGCAGCCAGCGCCAGATACGCTAGGTCGCGGCGAGCTACTATTACTGCTTGCTCTATGCGAATGTGCAATTCGAATGCATTGAAGTCGCCTGTGTGCCTCTAGGTAGGTACCTGAGGCTATTGGGTGAGGTACATCAGCGTGTCGAGAACTTATTGCACCGAACTGTGGTATGAGAGCGTAAGTTAAGTGATACGAGATGAAAGACCTGCAAGTTGCACAGTGTACATAGTAGTCCGTACATAATTAAACTCGACCCACCGACACCACTGCAAGTCTGGCATAACCTTTCCCAAGTGGCGACAGAAGTGGAAGCGTGGCTCCAACTATTTCCACGACATGCTATGCGAAGATATCTGCATTCTGCACAGATGCATAACCACCTTCCTGAAACGTCTTTAATGAAGTCGGTTATCATATAGCGGAAAGTTCTATACATGAAAAGTGCTCTTTGATTCTGTGAGCGAGGCTGTGCTGGGGACTTTGCAACTGTAACTGTAACTTCATACACCTTCTACTACGGGCTAGCTTCGCCCCAGGTTGCACTACGCTAGGCAGTACTAGATTCCGCAATAGTGACTTATCAATCCAGGCACAAGATGTTAGCGCTGGCTGATATGGCCATTTTCATTTGTTCGAGGCTTTTCTTTGCAATGCATCGGAGGAGGGGGTTCGCATGGTGAGGGTAATGATAAGTCTTTTACTCAGCTCCACTCAAATACTTTCAAGACCTCTGCATCTCTTTCGACCCTCCTCTGTTTGATCAGCAATTTTTGACTAAGCCCTTGCTTTATATTGAGTCTTGTATAAGGCACGGACGGAAGATGGCTGTCAATGTTAACCGAGTCGGCTATGAGCGTCAGCTCACTGTAGTTAAGCGACTCCTCCACAGTTGTGGCCTTCAGGTCAGTGCTTGGTCTCGCCGTGAGGTCACAACCCCTTGACTAGCTGCGCGACCTGCAGTCATTCAACATCTCAACTCTGGCATACGATGAACAGTACCAGTTTCCCTTCAACAACTACCTGTTCAAGGTGGAGCTGGCAACTCCGGCCTCATCCTCATCCTTTCCAGGCACGCAGCCTGGCACAACCAAGGCTCCCTCAGACGGCGTATCTACCCTAGTCGTCAAGCTTAGCAATCCCGCAGCAGAGGGAGTAAACAATGCTAACCGCGTTGAGAACAACGTGGCGGTGCAATATCTCGTTCGTCAGTCCATGGCGGAAGCCGGGCTCCCTCCATTAGTCCCGGCCGTCTACGCTTGGGCACCAGCCTCGTTTGCTCATGCCGCAGATGAAAATGGCTTTGGGTGGATAATTTAGGAGCTGAGGGGTGGCGTGGACTTGGACTCGGAGTTCTCGTCTCTTGAGCTCGAGGACGAGGAACGAGTCCTGGAACAGATCGCTGCCGTTCTAAGGGCAATACAGACAGCGAAATTGCCGAGAAACGTCACAAAGTTCGGCGGGCTCACGTTCGACTCCAGTGGGCAAATTGTTAGCGGAGAATCGCCTCTCTTAAAGGGTGACCCCGTGAGCTCATATGTCGAATTGAAGGTTAGCAAGCTGCACAAGCAACTCGAAGAGGCCGCCCAAAGCCCCGTGATTCGGGGCTGGAAGAGCAATGGCGTGGATATCAAAATTAGCAATTTTCTCACTGGTGGAGGCCCCGAGAAGGTTCTCACTGGTGTTGATTTGCACCAAATGAACTTGATACATGGAGACTTCAGTATGCATGCATCACCTAAAAAAAAGTCAACAATTTACTAACTTGTCACAGCGACGAATAATATACTGTTCGACAAAAGCACCAAGAGGATTACCGCGATCCTGGACTTTGACTGGTCTACCATCTCCAACCCCATTGATGAGTTTGTGTCTGGCCTTGCCGACGTCGGTGGCAATGTCACCCGCGAGGACAACAGGATCAAGGCGGCAATTCTCTTGGGGGATTTTGAGATGCCACCAGCTGACTTAGATGAAGAGTCTACTAAGAAGTGGGAAGTTGCTAAAGCGTGGAATACTGCAATGAAGAAGACTGGCGTAGTCTCTCCGAGTGACATCAAGGGTGAGGACAAAATTCGCGACTTGTCGCGATTCCATACGCTGCTTTGCCCGTTCCAACTAGGCAACGAATTCATGCTCAAGCAGATTGATAATGAGAAAAAGGCCGATTTGCGGGCACAGACGGAAGGTGCTCTCTTGCAGTGGCTGGAAAAGCACGGATTTTAGTTTTACATCATGAGGGATGGCTTGACAATAAACTTTGCTGCGTTTCATTGAGTCCTTGCTTGCTCGCCCGCCCAATTCCTTCCTCCGTCAAAAGCAATGTATCCAATCCGTTGCTGTAAAGCAGTCCGTGGCACTGCCAAGCAAGGGACTGGCTGCTGTGGCAGTCGTAAACAATTCTTCCAGCATTGTTGGTAGCGCCATTAGTGATCCTGTCCTGCGCCAACCAGTTGAACGTAGGCCAATCTCGCTCACAAGTACAACACCATCTCTTACATTCCCTGCAGGAGCCCGGGTCCTTCTGCTTTTGATTTAAAACCGAATGTAGTGTTTCATCTATGGCATCGCGTACAGCGACACCATGGCCTTTGCCGCACATTGCTCCAAAAGAGTGCTCTGCAGAAGAGGAGATGCTGTGAATTGACAACACCCGGGTGGACTCGTATCGCCACCACGGGACCCTCGTCCACCGTTCACAAGGTTGCGCCTTCACAAATACCATCCAAATCCTTCAATGTTGCCGACAAATCTAAAAGAAAATTCACCTCCCAACCTCACTAAGGACTTCGTCATTCCCAGCTCTCTCGAGCCCTCTAACATAAACACATGCTGGCGATGCTCTATATGGCTCTCCTGGTCATACCGAGCCTCTATAGCCAACGCTCCCACCCCCTTCAATACCCTCCGCTGTTTACGCTAGTAAAACAAACAATGTAGAACATGGAACCCCAGTGAAGTATACACGAAGCCATCCGGGCGACCCGCCAGCGAACGTGAGCGGCGACGTGCCGTTGCTGTCCGCCCAATAGTTCCACTCGCCATCAGGTCCGTTCCCGATGTGGCGAGCTCATGCGTCAGCGTGGCGTCGTGGTAATAAGGCTGCAGCAGGTCTACTCTTTTCTAGCTTGTAAAGCGGTCTGGCGGTCTCTTTCTCGGCCGCTCACTACGTAATAAGATTTGGTAAACACCTCTACCGTGTTTTCCCTTTGCTATGATAATCGTACGTGACCTTCCTATCAGAGTGAACGTTGTTGGTTGATACTCGATGTTTCGTGCCGAAGTGCTCAGCTTCTCACTATTACTGCGGCTCAAAGGTCCCATGCAAGCCTGCATTGGGTTTAGGTTAGTTGATGGGTATTGGACAATTTCCGAGCATGAAAAATGATAGCAGAGGAAAGCGGGACAGAAGTGCTGAAGCTGGCCAACATGCATATGCAGCACAGGCAGCTGGCCAACATGCATATGCAGCAATGATAATTGATTAGCACAGCCCGACACCGGAGATGGTATGACAAATTTGCTATACATGCCTCAAAAAATGAGAATGTCAGTTGTTCAATCAGTCATGATCAATCGGTCTGGGGGTTGCGCGTGGCGGCGCTAGGCACCGTAAGCACAGTGTCGACGTAATGCTCAGTCGATCTCTTGCTCGGGCACGCCGAGATTTCACGGGGAAGAGTTGCGAGGATGCTGCTGTAATGATGGCAAATTTAGCGGGGATCTCGACGCCGATTGCGAGCATTATCGAGTAGTTTCCGAATGACGATGACCTAGTGAAGGAGCGCTCCATTATGCTGGGTCATGCGGCGTTGTAGAGCTTGTGGGCCAAGGCTTATAGGGCTGATCATTGGCATTTCGATGATGGGAAGCAGGGGTATCACAGGTTATTTCCCAGGTTCGCTAGTTAGTAATTCAGAGCATCGGTTCTAAGGTACAGACCTACTACGAGGACAAATTTTGATTCAAATCTTAAATGCGCGGACAGGAGATGTGTGCCGGTGTACTTGCGTTAATCTTCTGTTGCGATAAAGACCTCAGTGACAATGCGCCATTACTCGAGATATTAGCATACTTCTGTCTCCCACCTATTTTTGATCAGCCACTCACTATGCTCTTGCAGCTTTTATTTAAACTGACCTTCTGTGGTACTAGGTTACCACTCTGCCCCCATTGATGTCCTTCATGCTACGTCTCACTATTGCACGGTACTCAAGATCCAGTAGTGACTGTTCATATACTATGTAAACGAAAGTATGTGGTCGGCTTGTACACCAAAATCCAAAAGGTAAGAGGGGGTCAGGCTGACTGCGTCGGCCATAGAGAAGGAGATGTGAGTCGGGGCAACGAGAAGATAAACCGTGATCTTGTCTTGCTGGTGCCCAAATCCCGTTCAGCAGCTGCATCCACATTCCTTGCAGTTACCAATGCCACAGGCTTGGTTGGTATTGCATTGGTCATCGTTGGAGCAGCCAATCCAATTTCCGTATCCATCGTTGAAGGCAGTCCAGCACCATTGGCCACTTCCAGAACCACCGCAATTCTTCCAGCAAAATCCTTTGGTGCAGCCAGACAGCTTGCCGTGCCAACAATCACGCTTCGAAATTGCGTTTGGAGACGCGGCCACCGGGTGCTCGTTGCACTTGCGGATGGCATTAACATCGACACCAGGCGGCAGTGAAGACGTGTCGATTTCCATCACGCCCAAGGCGCCGCATTCAGCTGCTACATTGTCTGTGGGTGAAGATAGTGCAACACCGCATTGGAGAGCAACAAAGAGGATGATGTTAATGACCTTCATGTTGTCTGGAAGATAGATATCAAGGTAAAGGCAAAACGTTGGTGGTGGACAAGATCCAAGGATGTCGACTGAATGTGATTGTATCTGATCGTTTTGATGGTCGAAGTTCTGCACTCTCAAGTGAAGTGTTCGTTCTTCTTATACTCGAGAAGTACCAACCTACAGCTCCTGTGTTTTCGGCTGATGAACACTTGTCCGTGCCTTGATGATCTCGGAGGACTAGGGGCCAATGCAGTAAGCCCAGTGTTGCATGCAGCAACTTTTGCAGCGGCTCAACTCAAGTCTTGGCCTTATGAGGGGTCAGTGGTGCCGACGTATGGTATTGGTTCTCGGGTACGCGTCAGCTCGAGTACGCAGAGTCCATCAGCACTAGTGCGCCTTATTCGCAGCTCAAATGCAATTGGGCTTCCAACAGTCAAGTCATCTCGGCCGACATAGCCCTCCCTCTGCACATAGAAGTTACCTTTCAAATACTTCAATGCCTGCTTCCGCAGATGTAGCGTTCGAAGAAGAGACGCACGGTGGCAAAATGCGGCCAACTGTTTCCGTAGACGCTTGCCAAGGTTCTATCACATCTCGCATAAACCAGCCAATGCCCTTTCAACAAACCATATAGTCTTATATGAGTGCTGTTCTCAGAGTTTGTAGACGATGTACATTACTCCGTACACATCCCTTATTTCCTCTCCTGATCGAAGGCCACGCTCGTTTCCAGTGGCTACCGGGGACAAAACGTTGAATTCACGGAACAGCGTACAGTGTAGTGGACGCTGCTTGCAAGATGTGTCTATTACGTTAAAACTACTACTATCCTGATGTGACACATCTCGCATGTGTGACATTCTGGCAAAATTGGATACGAAGTCGGTAACTACTGATTTTGTATTCCTCCGAGAAGTGGTGGTATAAAAGCTCTCCACGCGGCTTCTTGCATGTAACTGCGCGCATGGGCAAGGGTTTGACGGTTGCATTGAGCCCAGCTGATCGCCTCCGAGCGCTGATTATGAATGTGCAGTTGACATTGCCTTTGCAGGAGTCGGCGTTGTCCTGTTTAATCCTAGTTTCTTCAACCAAAGCTGAGAGGAGTCCCCCACCGCGCGTTTCTTTGCCGCACGCTTCACTTCGATCCGCCATGCACCAACACCAGTCTATCACATGATGCGCTACATTCTATGCGGCAGAGCTCCGCAGCAAAAGCTGACGCATAGATACCTGCTAGGTTGAGCCAGTACAGAGTCACATCTGACAAGCGTCAACGCATTGCCACCTGATCAGTTTACAGTGCATTGCGCTCTAGATCACATGATTTAGGCAGGACCGGCCATGTATTTGTGAGCACCGAAGTGTTACTTTGGGAAACGTGGACATTCATGTGTGGGATGCGCCAACTTACTGGGAATCTCACTCACATATTTTCAGGCTCAATTGCCCAGTCTCGCTTTCCTCGCCCTCACAGACACGACTGCATTGCGCTATCTTATTGTTGTCATGCTTCTCTCCGCATTCGTGAAGGCGACGGCCGTGAGCCTTCTACTTGGTCTTACGCCGGCTTATCAATGTGTTAATGCCGCCGCGTTAGACAGTACCCTCATATATCGCTGGAAGGGACCGCCGTCAACTTTTGACTACTCCACCAATAGCCCATCCTCTACAAACTGGATTGGCCTCTACCAAGCGTCCGGTGGTGGCCCCGATGATCAGAAGCATGTCGAAAATTCGTTGGCATGGGCTTACGCTCCGAATCAAGGAGGCTCCATACGGCTGTCTACTTTGGCCTTGCCGCCTGGAAAGTATAAAGCCTACTTCCTTGCAAACGATGGGTATAAATGGCTTGTCAACCCCATAGAAGTGGTCCTGTCTCATGCCCAAGGCTCCATCTCTCTTGCAAGCAGCGAGTCTCCATCTGCCTTCAAGTATTCGACCGCATCACCCAAGCCGAAGAACTGGATCGGCATCTATTACGCTTATGGAGGCGGGCCAGACGGTCAGGTACGCGTGGCTGCTTCTTTAGTATGGGATTGGGCTCCAGACGGAGAAGGGGAGGTACATCTTCCTGTTTCCGAGCTGCAGCCAGGAAGCTACAAGGCCTACTTCCTAGCAGACAACGGATTCGAATGGCTTGCCGATCCTATCGAAATTTTTCTGTCAGGAAATGATCCACTGAGCTTCATCGTGCCGACGTTCAAGACCAAAAACGCCCGGCGGGGATACTCTTTCTCGGCGAGCATTCGTGGACTTCTCGCCAACGTCCGGGACGACAAATCCCAATTTACCAAGACGAGTGCCTCGACGGCTGCTGACTGGGTTCAAGTTTCTGCTTATGGGATACTATCCGGAACTCCAACAACGTCTGCGGGCACCACAATGGTCACAATCGAAGCGACCGGGTCCAACGGGTCGAAAGCTCAATTGGTAGTCATTATTCCTGTCCTTGCCTCAAATTCTCCCTTGGTTAGCAACCTCAGTGTCATGTCTTATAATTTGTGGTTAGGAGGAACGCAGGTCAACGACTATCACACCAAGCAGATCCGTTTTCTCAGTAGTAACGACGTGGATCTTGTCGGACTACAAGAGAGCACAGGCGGTCATGCGATACGGTTGGCACAAGCCTTAGGTTGGGACTACTGGCAGGGAGATGATGTTGGAATCATCTCTCGGTACCCCATTATCGAGGTTTATGCGGCGACATCAAATGCAGGGGCTGTAAGAATTGCACTGGATGCCGACAAGCAAGTCGTCATGTGGAATGCCCATTTGGGCTACACACCCTACGGGCCGTACGACTTCTGTTTCAGTAATATGGACAAGGACGTCGTTATAACCCGCGAGGCTCAGTCCGGTCGCACCGGACAGATGATTGAGATCATGAACCGGATGAAAGATGCTCTTGGACGAGCAGATGACACCCCTGTCCTGCTTACAGGAGACTTCAACGCGCCGTCACATTTGGACTGGACCGAACCCACAAAACAGCTACACTGCGGCGTAGGATCCGTGCTTTGGCCGACTTCGATGTACCCCATGATGGCGGGTCTGGTCGACTCTTACAGAGCGACTCATGGGGACCCGGTAGCCCAGCCTGGAATTACTTGGTCACCAATCTATCTTAATAACAATGGGAAAACTGAGCCCAAGGACCGCATAGACTTCATCTTCCACAAAGGCTTACAGGTCCTGAGCTCTGAAACCGTTGTCATCGGAAACCCGAAGCCTGAACCGAACCACCAAGACAATGAATGGACATCTGACCACGCAGCTGTCAAGTCCATCTTCAAGTTGCAGGCATAGCATTGAGAGGGCTCCGGTGGCATTGCCTGTTGTGGCAATGCAGATCCCTCGCCAGAAGGGACAAATCAAGTTTCATTGAAGGTCACCGCGTGTGGCGGGTTTATATTGGACTGTATTCATTGAGCTTTCTGAAACGCATACAACAGACTCTTCCAATTTCTGAGAAAATCCACTCGCTAGTATTCGCCATTACGATGCAAACGTTGCGACACACTGTTTTGCGACCCAACGTTTCCGTCTTTGCTCCCTACGCCGTATATTCGTTCAATTCTCTGAAGCCTCTTTCCCCCATATATTCAGCGTGCAAGACCAAGCCACACTACCGGGGCAGAACTCGCCTATATAGAGGGTTTCCAACTTACTTAAAAACGGCATGTCCGAGACCGTCTACATATCAAGGCTTGAATGTTGATGTGTGCTGCGGGCCACTTCTGACACTGGTCACTCATTCTCTTGCCATTCTACAGGGCCTTTCTGAGGCCCTTTGCATCGCTGTGAGATTATCTTGTGCATTTATGGCTCGTTTCGAGGTCCTGTGCGGCCGCACTGGCTTTTTCCATCCCAGAATCATTGTGTAGGGCCCATCATGTTGGAGATCGACAGCCTGCGATGGCTAGCATTCTGTTTGCCGCCGAGGAAACTCTATCAGTCGGAAAAGGCCACCTTGTCATGCTATCAATTTCACGCTTCGTGAAAGATGCGCGCTTGACGCGAGGGGCTCTGGTGTTGGTATGAATTGGTAGGGGAGATGAGCAACATTTTGGGAAGCATTAAATGGCTGCGAAGGCGCGCCAAAATCGGCCATGGCCTCCCGTATACGGACCGGTCATCGTCGGATCCTTTATCCAGTGCTCCACCAGTATGGGAGAAAGATTGTGCTGACATTGCCGGAGGCGATAAGATCTCTCTAGCGGGTCTTCAGAGTCGCTGGGTTAACTATAATCTCCGAGAAGAGATGCCGAGCCCATTTTAGCCGAAGATGAGTGCCGCTATGCGGAATCTGGTCGCGTTGGGGGGCATGTTTTGTAATGTCCACTACGAGTAGTTGTACTCCGTACCGTAGTCCAAATGGAGCGCGATGACGAACGTATGAGTACTAATTAGCAGCAATCAGTAGGTGTGGCGACCTGGTCTGTACGAGCACTCGTACGAGTAAACAAGGCGATTGCCGTATTTTCCCTCTGAACTGTAAAATGACGGCTTTGTTTGTGTAACTAACTACAAAGTACGAACGTTTTGGAGTTCTGTTGGTTATCCCATTAGCACGCTTCCCTGCCTCCGTTGACCAAACAAATGCTCTTGTGTCACGCGGTCCGGCCAAACACGGCGGCTTGACCGGCGGCTGAAAGAGGTGGTATCCAATCATCTCTCTAACAGGAGACCCGTTGCTTAGAGTGGGGTTACGAGCCAAGGATATCATCCGAATGGATGCTGCATAGCCAATCACATTCGTCCTGAGCGGTCTGACAGCACCGAAGCGAGCTGCAAAGTCGCGGTTGAGAGGTACCCCCTTTTTCTTTTAATGTCGTACGAGTACAGATGACTGATGAATACAGGGGCCACTTCACATGTCGCGCTATCATCTATACTTTAATCTACTTGTGTTTGCTATTAAGCTTCAAACGGACTTGTACTCACCCCAAGTCAGCCCTGTACCTAAGCCGCGGCATCGCCATCGCGAACGGCAGCGAAGAAGTGGGACCGTGGCCTACCTGCCCCTTATAGGACGACTGCTGACGGCAAAAGTAACCCCTGCGAGTACTTACTAAAACTGTTTCCGAGCAATATTACTTGGTCTGGAAATCCCCGAGCCGCGCTTGCCAGGGGTACTAGGCGCCAACACGAGCACAATGCTCCACTAGTTTTGACCTTCTAATGCTGCCATTGGCCTCTGCCTCTTTCTTGCTCCACTGGAGATGCAGTCAGATGGCTCCGCCCCAGCCGCAAAACTTGAAAGGCCTCTGGCTCGGGTGCCTCGTATTGCGCTGCAATTGGCACGCGACAACCTCCCATCTCCGTCGCCAGGAAGAAAAAACTCCTTACGAGCTACAAGTACGTCGTACAAACGCTTGGCCCCCGGCCGCACTGCCTAATACAGTCTAACCAATCTTACTGCGGATCGGGTCATGATGATGGTCGCGTCAACGAGTTTGGAATGTGTCACAGCCAGGGCAATGTGGGAGGAGAACAGTGCTTTGCCGATCTCATGTCAATACGTACACTTCTTTGACCAGCTCATGCCTTGTAAACAAGGAGGCAGCATAGTATTCCTCAGGCTTCGCTGGCCTGGCTCACACCCCTCGTTGCTTACCTTGGAAAATAAGATGTGCCCGAAATACTGTGCCGTTGTTACCGGTCAAGGCGTGTGCTAAACAAAAGAGCTTGCTCATTAGGAACATCGTTAGCGGCAAGCTACCCACTCCTGTCCTCGTGTCCTGCTACTGTATTAGGATTAGTTCAAGGCACACATCATTCTAGAAACCTGCTGGTCCAGGGGGCTTCTACTAAAATACCTGTACTCGTGCTTCTTTCAGCAATCGCCGACTCTGCCCATCCAGCCTTTTGCCAACTTACGCAGAAATTCACGTCGCCGCCGCGGCGCACGAATCGATATGGCGAACGACCAGGCTCGTCGCTTCGGCGGAAATCGGACTTTGCGCTCTACTTGCCAGCGATTTGTGCTCGTCGTTGCATCCCGATTCGGCCACCGGCGGCTTCTGTACAGCATTGCCGCTCGCTTCGCCAGTCGTCGGTTCGTCTTTGCCGTCGCGGCTGTCTCAACCCTCAGCGCCAAAGTGGTGCACATCTTCGCCCATCTGACTGCGCTGGGCACAGCTGATGTGTTGCTTTGGGGTCTTTCGTTCTTTGCACAAGACACGGCACTCCTGTTGCTACTGCGGCTGCTGCTGGACGAGCAACTATTGCCAACAAGACGATGGCTGCAGATCGCCGCCACTACCGTTGCCACCATCACGACAACGTTGATCTACATCCTGGCAACAGCCAATATTTCATTCTTTGCGGTGGCGGGCTCAGAAGTTCACTGGAGCAACATCGGCTTCGTTAGCGACAAATCTTCGCGCAAAGTCCTGCTCTCGGGACTCGCGTCATGCATACTGGTCGGAGTCGCGGTCATCGCTGTTAGCTGGGCTGCGCAGGGAGTCTGTTATACCTTGGCAGGCATCCCTAAAGACATTGTGATGTGGCCCTTTGCTCGGATTGCCTCACGCATGCGCCGCCGCCTGCCGCAGGGCGCCAGCTATGCCCACATCCAACAACTCGATGACGACAGCCCGATGCATCGCGACTCCAAGGATGAATACGACTCGGACGAAGGCGATCGGCTGCCACTGACTTCGACGTGGACCAAAATCCTGTATGTGCTCTTCGGCGCCATACTACTTGTTCAGATACTTTTGTCTTTAGCAAGACCTACCGAGAGCTCCCTGACTTTCATGTCATGGACTTTGCTTCTCCTACCTTGGGTAGACTTTGCTCACTCCTCTCCGAGTCTTGCTGGCTTGCTGCCTTTCTATGGTCATGGCATCAATTTTCAGTGGGATAGTCGCAGCGCACTTGCCAAGCCTATTCCCTTTGCTTGGCTTCCCAAAAACACCCCTCTTGCAGGTTTTGAGGATTGGTATGAGTCAGGCAAAGACCACTACAGCGCAGCTGAGGATCCTCTGAAGATCTCCAATATAGACGACGGCCTACTTCCTGGACTTCGCGAAAAGCTCAAGGATATCAACATCCGACACGTTGTTCTGCTCAAGCTCGAAAGCACCAGGAAAGATGTCTTTCCCATCAAGAAGGATGGCTTCATCTGGGATCGTTTGGCCGGCACCTTTGACGACAAGATCTTGCCAAAAGGAGCGCAAGAGAGATTTGCCACACTGACGCCCAACGCAAATTTCCTCACTGGCGACTACGATGACGGCTTCAAGCACGGCGAAAGGAGGCAACGCGGTGGGATCAACTTTAACAACGCCTATACAACTGCAACTTATACGCTCAAGAGCATGACCGGCACGCTATGTGGGATCACTCCGCTTGTCGCCGACTTCAACGTCGAATGGCAGAACCACATATACCAGCCGTGTTTGCCTCACATCTTTGAGTCTTTCAATGAGCTAGAGAGAAGCAATGACAATGCCACTCATGATTTCACTTCTTTTAAGTGGCGATCGAGCTTGATTCAGTCTATCACCGATACCTTCGACAAGCAAGATCTACAGATGCCTTTCTTAGGCTACAAAGCGGAAAACTTCATCTACAAAGAGTACCTGAAGGAGGACTCCGCCAAATTCGGCGTTGTTGACCTCCCAGATATCAACTATTATGGCATGGCGGAAGTTGCTGTCGAGGACTACATCCGAGACGCTTTTGTAGAAGCGGAGAAAAGTGATGAGAGAGTCTTTCTCACCCATTTTACCAGCACCACTCATCACCCGTTCGCGATTCCAGAGGAGGAAGAATACGTTCCCTTATCGAATGATGCTCTGGGCGATCTCTCACATTACGTCAACTCTGTCGGCTATGTTGATCGCTGGCTTGGTCGAATACTCGGCATCCTTGACGAACAGAAGGTGGCGAATGAGACTCTACTCATTCTCGTCGGCGATCATGGTATATCCATTGCAGAAAACGATGGTGTTACGCCCTATTATAATCCGAATATAGGCAACTTTCACGTCCCTCTCGTCATTTCGCACCCGCAGCTCCCGCAGATTAACATTGACGATGCGGTAGAATCATTACAAATTCTTCCGAGCATCTTGGACTTGCTGTTGGAAACGGGCTCGTTATCAGAGCCACAGGGCCACGCTGCGCACGACTTGGTTCGGAATTACGAAGGCCAGTCTCTTATTCGGCCGCTGCGCAAATTCTCTCACAAGACTGAAGAGGGCCACGCATACTGGCAATTTACGATCATGAATCCCGGTCGCGCCATGCTCGCTGTTCGCGACGCCCGCCAGCCAAACTGGCGCCTCATTGTCCCTGCCGTCGAAAATATCGAGTGGCGCTTCACGGATCTTGGTTCGGATCCACACGAGGATCGGCCAATTCTTGCATTTGGTTTCCTCGCATTTTTGCTCAAAGTTGAGGAAAAGCACAGCATAGAAGCGGCCAAGTGGGCAGAGGAGGCTGCTTTCATGGCGCGCTGGTGGGTGGAAGAAAATAGGAAGCGTTATCGCTACGACCCGGATCTGACCCAAAACAACTGACCGCAAGTAATATTGTTTTCTGGTCAACTTAGCCATCTGCCAAACTTTCTCACGAATTGTGGACAACAAAGGAGCTAGTATATATAGTTGTCGGGGCTGTTTTTGCCGTTCATTTCCATCATCCACCGTTGCCCTACTTCCCCACCTGTTTTTGTTTTAGCGATGTTTTTGATTCGGCACCTCGCGATATAACACAATAGATCATACGGTCTGATGTTGTCTATGTATAATACCTAGCAGATCATCAATGCTCATAGCGTGTCTCTTCAAAAGAGATAGAGTTACGACAGTCAAAATCGTGCAATGGCATCGAGAACAAACTGGCGTGAACAAATTCCATTCTCATAGTTTTGCAAGCCCTGTAGGCATGAGACGTATAAATCTATTCGATTGACAGTAACGGTATACGCCCGGCCGACCGCGTGAAACCAGATCTCGAGGCCACGGAAACCGGCTCGCTCGGCCGGACCCGCCCTGACTCAGATTGTCCGAGAAGAGCAGCATCTGAAAATGGCCGCGACAGGAACCCGACACCCGGCTCGTCAGCGGCGGCGGACGTGCCTCATCGGTATTCTCGCGTGTTCAAATGCCCCATTTGTACTCGAAATGCCCGAACTATCATGACGAACATTATTTTTGGCTCTATGCTCAGTCTCATTGCAAATGCCCTCTTCGCTAGGCTTAGCAACACCACGTGAGGCAGCATATGTCCAACACCTTTTCCACACGAATTCAATGGTGTTGAAGCATCCGTAACGACATAGAAAAAGTTTTTGTTGAGACATACCCTGAGGGGTCGTTCGTACCTCTCTTATACAGACACCATTCTTTCGAAGAGACCAGGATGAGCAAAATCAGTACAGCTTCTCCGACACCGGAGTCAGGGATGATTGTATCTGGAATTGCCGATCTGGGCCTAAAATCTTGTCGATGCGATACGACTGAAGATGAAGGAGCTGTTATGGACAGAAAGGATAACCTCAGGGCGGCCAAGACTGGAGTTCTCGGCTTATTGTCGAATATGCTGAGGGCGTCACAGACCCGGTCCACTCGAGGCGGGATATGAAACCACCATCAGCACTCGCATTGGACACTTCCTGAATTGTGCCAGTAAGAAACCTCGACGTTCTCGCTTTCCCAATTCGACCACACTCGAACTTCCAGATGGCAGCTATCGAAAACCGGGATTCAGCTTCCCTCCACAGTGGAAAAACCGCAACGCAAGAAGATGCCCAACCCACATCGCAATTTCCGGAAGGAGGCACTCGCGCGTGGGTAGTGGTTTTGGGGGGAAGGGGGGTTCTGCATTTCTTTCTCGACGTTCGGGTATATGAACGCATATGGGTGAGTGCGCGAGGTTGGAGGATGAGATACATATGGCCTTGACCCTAACGGCTACCGTTTGAAGCAGCGTTTTTCAGGACTACTACTCCCACCGTTTTCTGTCTGATGAATCACAATCAGCTATATCTTGGATTGGCTCAATTCAAGTGTCCTTTCACTATGCCGGTGGCGCCATCGGTGCCCCTTTATTTGATCGATATGGTGCGAAGGTGGGAATTTCCACTTCAATATACGAAACCTGACTGCTCAAGAGAATTACTTTATTGGGTCATACCCTTGCCTGGGTTTATGGCTGTCTTTACGATCATGATGACATCGCTGTGTACCAAGTACTATCAGTTCATGCTGGCCCAGGGGATCTTGGGAGGTATGGCATCTGGTATGCTCTTTGCTCCAGCCATGACTTGTGTCAGCCATTGTTTTCACAAACGTCGAGCCGCCGCACTGGGCTTGACGGTGACTGGATCTTCTATCGGGGAAATCATTTTCCCTATTGCCCTTGGCCGAATGCTTCGAGATGATACAATTGGCTTTGGCTGGTCTGTTCGCATAGTGGGGTTCGTCATTCTGGCCATGATGTTCATCGCGACATTCACCATCAAGGAAAGACTTCCTCCTCGTGGAGGCAAGATGATATTTCTAGCAGCGTTCAAAGGAGTTCCATACACGATGGTAACTTTGGGCATCTTTTTCTGACCCTTGGGCTCTTCACGCCCTTCTTCTACTTGCCACAATTCGCTCAGCAGCATGGTATGCATCAGGATCTTGCATCCTATCTCTTGACCATCCTCAATGCTGCTTCGATCTTCGGAAGAGCGGTGCCGGGAGTTCTTGCGGACAAGATTGGACGGTACAATACGATGATTGTGAAAGCAACAGCCAGCGGAATCCTGCAATTGTGCTGGCCCTCTGTAACGTCAAACGCATCCATCATCATCTTCGCAATTCTCTACGGATACTTCTCGGGCGGCATGGAATCGCTCATGTCGCCCTGCATTGCGCAAGTCACCCCACACGCAAACCAGCTCGGCACAAATCTCGGCATGGCCATGATTATCCTTGCTTTCGCAGGTCTGACGGGTACCCCAATTTGTGGCGCGATGTTTCAGTCGACCGACAGCTTCACACACCCTGCAATCTTCAGTGGAGTGGTAATGCTTTTTGGAGTCCTGCTGGTTGTGGCCGTCCGGGGTTATCAGAGCACCAAATCTCTGGCAAAAGTTTGAATTAATAACAGAATTGTTCATATTTAAGGATGTGGAGAGTTGCAAGAATTGTTAGAAACGAGAGCGTAGCGGAAGTATCAGGGCTCAAGTCCAGGTATTGCATAAAAGGTGCACATTAGGCAGACGAGGCAGACAAAGTGGAGACTTCTTTTAATCTAAGATTAAAGGACTGCTCTAATACGCCTTATATCTGAGACGTTCATCCCTGTATCTTGTCGGTAGCAGACTTATACTTCAATAGAACTGGAAGCTACCAGATCTGCGACGTACCAAAGTCGAAGTCGTCGAGTAAAAAGCCCAGGTCATCCGGTACCTTTCAGTCCTGTTAGCTCGAGCGAGGGCATCTTGTGATCGTCTATCTTACCAGGGGAAAATACAAGTTTCTCCAGTCATTACTTTCTGAAATCCCAACCTCAACTAAGCCAGGGTCAGGGTCGCCTCTGTCATCGCTCTGGTTAATGCAAAGCTCTGAACTGTGGCTCAAATTACTCACATTGGTTCGATCTCAGACCCATGGGCGTGGTGAATGATAGTGGAAGATCGAAGTACCATGCTGACTCGAAGAACTCGCTCTACAGCCTCCTTGCCTGAAGCGGCTGCCGAATGTGGCCAGAACTTCGACTTCACCAATGCTAAGACCATGAAAAGCACATAATACTCATTGAGCCCCTCGAGCTTCGCAGTGACTCGTTTTCTCAATATTATCAACGCACACTCTATCATTGACACGAAAGTCTCAGCAAGCTCAAGCATGGTGGAGATGATACCATGTTGCATTTCTAACACACAAAACTCAGTCTCAATCAATAAAACAAGGGAGTTCAACTTACGAGAGCATGGGGAATCAAGGTACAGCTCGTGACAGATGTTCAACGCGGCCAGAACCAGTCCAAATCTGCAACCCGATTCTGTGACTATCGCATCCTCAACCAACCGGCGATTGTGGCTGATGATAGCAGCAGCAGCGTCTAATCGTGCACGCCGAGAGAAACCAGATGCGGACGTCATTGGGTTCTGGATAGCCACTGGTATATGCAGCAGGAGGACATATTGGTCGAGGATGGTCCTCAGCATGCCTTCCACGTAATGTATTTGCTGCTCGCGAGGATCATAATGGCAGCCGTGCCACACCGGTAGCTCCCGCAATGCTTCTACCAGCATGTCTCCCAATTCCAAGACCTGATTGAAATCCGCCTCGTCTCGCGATCCATTAAGCAACGAGCATACGTCCAAGCGGGCGGAGAACGACCGATGAAGGGTCACCTGGAAGGAGGAATATGTCCAGGTACTGAGCGGCTGGCAGGTAGGATCACGCCCAGGAGACTCCTGTAACTCTTCATCTTCTATATTCAGCGGCGTATGAGTGGTGAAGTCCCCGCGTTTAATGCTGGGGGCATTCCTCGTTCGATTGATGCCTGCAAATCCAGTTCGATGATTGTCGTCCAGAGTCGGCGACATATCTTTCGTTCATTCAAGGAGATTTGGGTGGCCGGGCCAGCTTCTCGGTGATATCCTGCGGCCATGGCCCCCCGAACCAAACTTCCCGTGGATGTTCAGAAAGCGCTCTCCTGGACAAAGTTTGCGCGCTTCGCAATGACCAACAGGCAATTGGCCGTCAAGTTCGACCCACATTCCGGCGCTGCGATGGACTCACCTCCTACTGGCCACTGAGAAGATGTCATCGCGAAGTTGGTTGATGAGTGGATTCTGTGCCTTGAGCTGGGCAATAAACTGCGGCAGGTCGGGACACTGGCCCTTTTTCAGATGCATGGTCTCGCAAGGAGTTCAAGCACTGAGCGTACCTGTTGGTAGAAGTTCAAGTGGTAGCTAAAGCCATAAAATTGGGATGATGTTTCTCGCCCTTTAAAGTGCACCATGCCCACGCCATTGGCCCCTCGGGATACTCTTTCCGTTTCTCTCGGGGAAGTTGGATTGATTAGCGGCCTTCCTACCTCTCCAACCGCGCCTGCCTTGGCTGAGATCTCATCTGCACTTGTTGGGGGCGAATAATGGCCATTAGTCTGTATAAGAAGTGATGATTCGTTTCGATAAGTACACTCATTGCCATGGCCGGTCTTGACGCACCGACTGCAGCTCGGCATCTCCCGGCCGCATTTAAGTTTGCGGCGATAGCATTGGATGCAAGCAATTGGGGGACGCCGCTTTTTGAGGCCAGGCTTGACAATGCGCTGAGACGTGCCCTGTACTCGATGCATTGTTCCGTCCGGAGTGGCATAACGAGTTGCTGAGTGAGAAGTGTAAGATTCGCCTTTCATGACGCAGGTCAACACTCGGCGGTCATCTCGGCCATTTCGGCATTTTCGGAGCGCTTGCTCGGCATACTCGGCATTTCCACCACTCTCGCCCTAGACCAAGTTGAACTGCTCAACAAACCGACCAACCAGCCTTAATAATTCGAGTTGCACACGAGCCGTGATAACAGTTGTAAGTAAATTAGTATGACGAGTGACTTCGTCCTATCATATCATGCTACCCAGTGCCGCGTGGGAGCCGAGTCGGATACACTTCGTTTTGAGCGGAACCTTGTTGGATCTGCGCCGCCGTTCCGCCCGCAAATACTGCTCGTGCGGCGCCCCGAGCCTCACAGATGTAAAAGAGCAGATAGGTATGAAGCCACTCTGCGTACAATGGCTTATGCACAAACGTCTGCGACTGGGACTTCGCATCTATTGCGGACGTCGGGCTGAAATAGTGTTTTCGAGCAGCCTTGCCCTTTTGTGATGCTGTATCTATGCAGCACAACAATGTCGGAACCTTTGCAGCTGTTTAACCCGCAACTTCGCTGTGGGACCGCTTACAGAGAACTATGGATAGGCCAAACTGGAACAGCCAAGCCACAGCCGCAGCAACTTCCTGCAAGTGCTACTTCGTACACACATGCTTACTAGCAGGGGGTGCAACCAACATACCTTTGGCATATGAGTAGAGCCTACCCGTTACCTCGCGCCAGACATTACACATACGAGAATCTGTACGGAAAATACTCAACGGCTACAGTTATACCACCTAATGCATTCCACTCATTTCTACTTCGTAGACTTCAGCTTTGCAAATCACTTATGGCTCTACTCTGGGTTCCTATGATTCTTGCAGAGGCGCAAGCTCAACGCACAAACAAGACTGTAAACAAGCTTCCTACGCCGCTTACATCTTCCCTCACACTGCGCAAGCCAAGCGACATCCTGCACTCACCGCGTTGGGCCGGCCTGGCCCCATTTGCTCGTTCAGCATCTAGGCTGAGAACTTCGGCGACATGGGCGGGTCCGTGTACGGAGTGCGAATCATGTTTCGAGTACAGACTGCTTTGTGCGAGTTCTTCGTACATGAAAGATACGTGCCCATAGGCCTACGATTACGAGTCGCCGCTAACGCAAAGGTTTTCCCGATGATCCGGACGGGCGCGCGGGACCGAGTGATGAGCCGCGGCTCCGCACTCGGCAGTACCCACCTCCGCATATGGCTTGCGTTACCCCAACATCCCCTTCACGCAGCGTCCCCGCAACTTCTAACAAGCCCACCGCTCTACTTCGTCATCGAACAATCACGAATCCCTTCCATTTCATCGTCAAACAATCACGCCGACCCTCCAGCTATCAGCGGAAATCATCATGGTTCGACGATATAAGAATCCGCAAAGCAACCCTCTGCAATATGCGACAAAGCAGCTCTGCACAGGGCCACCGGCAACTCACGCGGCGGCGGAACGCACGTTGCTGGGCTATGACTACGGTCAGTCACATGGAGATATGGTTTCTGTGCTCCGCTGACCTGGATTTCTCCCATAAAAGTAATTGTTGGAGCTGGTGCAGCAGGATGCGTCCTCGCGAGCAAGCTCTCCGAAGACAAAAACATCTCCGTCCTCCTCCTCGAGGCCGGCAAAACAAACACAAAGGTGTTTGAGTCAAAGGTGCCCCTAATGTTTCCAAAGCTGTTTCACACGGAGCATGATTGGGACTACAACACGGTTGAGCAGCCAAGCCTCGCGTTTCGCCGGCTCTACTGGCCCCGAGGGCGCATGATTGGGGGCTCAACTTCACTCAACGCCATGATGTATCACCACTGCTCCAAGTCTGACTTCGACGAATGGGTTTCTGTTCATGGCTGCGAGGGGTGGGGCTACGATGACATTGCTCCGTACTTCAGACGCATGGAAAAATTCACTCCACATCGGGCCCGTCCCGCCATAGACCTTCAGCACCGTGGCTCGTCGGGACAGTGGCACACCGGTTACTCGTACCTGTCCAAAATTGTCGAAGAGGGCTTCTTACCCGCATGCCAAGAAGCTGGTATCCCTGCAATCGCGGACGTCAATACACCGAGCGGGACGCTTGGTGTGACGCAGTTCCAAACTTTCATCGATGCGAAGGGCCAACGGTCGTCTTTCGCCACGGCGTTTCTGTCTCCACAAGTCATGCAACGTCCAAATTTGTACGTGGCTTGCGGTGCCAGGGTCACGAGGTTGTTGTTTGATCGCCTCAGCAGCAAAAAGCCTGTCGTAATTGGCACTGAGTTTCAGATTAGCCGAGGTGGCGATCGTTTCCAGGTTCACGCACGGAAAGAGGTAATACTCTGTGGGGGGGCGGTCAACACACCTCAGACTCTATTGCTGAGCGGCATTGGTCCGGCCGACGAGCTGAATAAACTGGGAATACCCATCGTCCAAGATAGCAACGCGGTGGGGAAGAACCTGAAAGATCATCTCTGCACAACTGGAGTCCTCTGCAAGGCAAGAGCAGGAACCACGATTGACTATCTGTCCAGCGACATAAAGGCACTTCCAGCGCTTTTGCAGTGGCTTCTATTGGGGACCGGCCCGCTTACGAGCAACGTTGGTGAAGCAGCTGCTTTTTTCCGATCAATGGATCATCACTTCTCTGGCTCTGGGCGGGATACTCCGAAAGACTATACATCTGGTGGGGTTGGGCCAGACTTGGAGATTATCGGCGCCCCGTTAGCATTCATTCATCATGGTGAAGAGCCAGCGCTTGCCGGAAGCAGCATCTTCACCCTGACACCAATTGGCCTCCGACCCCAAAGCAAGGGATCAATTGTGCTCCAAAGCGCGGACGTTTTCGACTCACGTGGGTGCCTACGGACGGGTTCTGCATTTTGAAGTTGAAGCTGACTGATGCCTAGCGATCATCGACCCAAAGTACCTGAGCGACCAAGGCGACAACGACCGAAATGTTCTATTAACGGGCTTGCGCATGTGTCTCAAGATCATGCGAAGCCCTGCTTTTGAAAAATTCTTCGACCCAGTTCCGGTCAACGACGATACTTCCTCGTACTGGTGGCCGTACTCCAGCAGCAACATTGAGAGTATCACGGACGAGCAGTTGATCCGCTTCCTGAAGGAGAAAGCGTTTACGCTCTACCACCCCGTGGGATCAGCGCGCATGGGCCCATCACCGTCTACAAGTGTCGTAGATCTTCAATGCAGGGTACACGGGGTCGATCGACTCAGAGTAGTGGATGCAAGCATCTTCCCAGAGCAGGTCAGTGGGCATCCCACCGCGCCAATTGGCGCCCTGGCCTTCAAGCTCAGCGACATGATCAAGCAATCTCATGGTGTGAGCACACCAGAACGTGCGAATTTGTAGGCCTTCAATAGTGAAGCTAAACAATGGGGACACCATATTGTGGAATTCTCTTAGTCTACGTCAATGCCATCATGTTATGATTGAGTGATGCCTCGGGTCGTGTAAAGGGCGAAGCTTCGCGGCTGAGGCAACTCTAGCTAGGCTTCTAGCACCTGCCTGGCGGCACCTGAAGGATTCGGCAGGCGTGCGCCGTAGCTAAGCCATGGAAAATGTTGTTCCGCGGGCTTTGTCACATGCTTGAGGCTCTCATCTTTACATGTGCAGTATGCCCACTCTTAGCAGCTCTTAATGCCAATAAACTGAAGGGGATGGCCCATCAGCAGGTGCGCAGGTCAGGACATGGTGGACGTCAGGTGGAAAAGTTGCCTCTCGGGGGTAGAGCATGTAGCGAAGCGTCCATGTCCTCTTGGACACATAAAGGCTGATCAGATTTGCTGCGGTGTGCTATCAGTTATGGAGGTCTTGCTGCCTAATTTTGAAACTCAACCACTTCACGTGTTACAAGATTGATATGACAGGTTTTGGAGACAGGGTCATTGTCATCGTGACGGCTGCTGATGTATCACACCCGTACGGCACCAATATTTTCCGCTGACAACAGCATGAATACTACATATAAGGACGAAGGGACAGTTTCGTGTTTTAGTGGAGCCAGCTTGTTGATTTCGTGGCTCCTACACGATGTGTTCTGAAGCGGAGTGGCGATAGTACGTAGGATGGGTAATATCACGTCTTTGTATCGTCCCGAGGACTTGCTTTCATGACGAACAGAGTACTCCCCCCGTCATGTGAAAGCTCAACTAGCTCTAACAGCCAGGATGTATCACTGCTAAGCAGTGCCCATTCATTATACACGAAAAAAACTTCTCGAAAAAGCATACATCTTGCGGAATTGAGGCATTAGCTTGATGGACCTTTGTGGAATGGCGTTTCATCTGAAGGTGCAAGTCATGGACTGCAGCCCGTGGCAAAGACGCACGGCACAAGCACATGCTTAACCCTGCCTAAATGACCACACCCTATAACACGTCTCGCAACCATGACTTCAACTTTTTGCCTTGTTCGGTTTCCGTTGTATCCCCGACATAAATGTTGTATATCGGGGCTACATGAGCTTCTCGCCTCCCTACAAACAGATCAACTGAGGGAAACCCGGCCTGATTGTAGTAAGTCCATGGAAGTTCGAGATATACGGGAGGCCCTATGTGAAGTAGTGTCGGGCTGGGCTTGTCTTACCTTGAGATTTTGAACAAAGTCTTTGATGACGGGCAGCAGGACCTCGTTCTGACCACCCAAGACCAGGATTTGTTTCACTGGCAAGTCCTTGAACCAGCTTGCGGGTGCGTCAGACGCGTCGGTGTAGTAATCCCTCCTTGCCTTCCCAAGATAGGCGCGCGACCATGGCTTACCGACGTGCGGCGTGATCAAGTCGCCACCGTAATAGACATCGCTGTCGCTGTGGGTTTCATCTAAAGACGTCCATGGCGCAATAGCGACGGCGCCCGCGAGCGGCGCGGCCAATTTCAGCTCCACGATGGCCGGGTGGGGATGGACCAGATGCGACAGCACAGCCATGACTAGATTGCCGCCTGCAGAGTCGCCTCCAAGCAAGACTCGAGCAGAGGAATGGTTTGTCTGCGTCACGACATATCGCAACGCTTCGACGGCTTGAATGAGTTGGGTTGGATACTGCGCCTGAGGGGCCAAGGTGTACGTTAGCGCAAAGACAGCTACGTTCTTACCAGCGGCGCGAGAGGATTTGGTGAGCTGCGCCCAGAATTTGAAGTAGCCAATGTTCGCAGGCAGGCAGAACCCACCGCCTATCAGAGCTCAGTCAGTTTTCAGACGGGTGGAAATAATCTCTGGCGATGGGGAATGTACCGTGGTACCAGATCAACACGCTCTGCGCAGTCTTATCTCCAATCCAGTGGCCCTTCGCTCCATGGGCCAAGTCTACAGTCTCCGCAATGGCTCCCGCTGAGCGCATGTATCGCTCGTACAATACGTCTGTCGGAGGCGAAATCCATCTGTCGCGGTCTGTCAAGACATCGCCTATTCTTGCACCAAGGGTAATTTCGGGCTTACTGTAATTGAAGTGGGGAGAGGCGGATGGTGGCTTTGCGCAGGATGGCATACGCGATGTGTAAGAACAAGCTCGGGGCATCACTCTGCGTCCTCGTGATTCCCGCAAGTGCGGAGAACAAGGCTGTTGAGATAATAGAGACCAGGGCCGGAATCATGTCCAGCTTGCTCGCCAAAGATATTTGCTGCTTGACAACCGCCTTCGTTTGCATCTTGATCATGATATGATATTCAATGGCCAGAGAAATTGAAGATTTTTAGTTGGTGGCGGTAGAAAGTTCCGAGAAGTCCTTTGTTGGGAGTCAAAGGCAAATGTGTCAGTAACGCCAATTCATTGGCCTTGGCGATGTCATATCTGCGAGACCTAATCATTAAGGAATTAGGCCGTCAATCACCAATAGGCAGCGGACGGTCGCCTACTCTTAGTGACAGAACAGCACGACTTCGCACATGTTCCGGCTAAGCCCATGAAACAAACCGGCCGTACGGAGGTTGCCTCGGATGCGGGAAACAACGTCTCACCGACTCCGTCGGTCCGCCCTCAATTGTAGAGCGCCTCCGCGCCTCGGCCCGCACAACGCGGAGCACTAGGAATCGCGCGACGCCGCAGTCTTAGCGCGACGTCAGGTTAGAAGTTGCAGCTGGAGCTTCAACCATTTTGATGCTGACACGAGGATTTTACGTATGAGTGCTGGTTGACAATCGTCATCTTCGATGCTCATACTGGGAGTGGATTTTCTATTCCCCGCGGGTGGAAAACGGCATCTTTTCAATTCTCTTTTACACCCAACAGGGTGTTTTTTCATGATGGACTCGACGGCGGGAAACTGGGGCCTTTTCTATCTACGACTCTGGCAACCCTCAGCATCACAACGTAAACTGAGCTTGTCTAGCCCCACCAGAATGAAACAGCTGCCTTGGTCTCAACAAAGTCCACGAAGCCTTGCAACCTGGGCAGCCGCGTGACTATTAAATGATCTTATCAACCCAATTTTTCCAGCCCTCGTCTGAACAAAGTCTCATCATTGATACCGTATCCAATGTTACAAGAACTTCGTAATCCCTCTGCCTCTGCCCCGGCATGATAACCCCAGCGCCCATATTCCACTCATACTGAGCTCTGCGCACCGCGTCCGGACGAACGCCGCACGCATTCAGCTCATCAGCTCCAGTCCCTGGAATACCCCATACCGTATCCGCACCAAGATGTCTCCACGAATTAAACGCAAACTTGCGTGGATCGCGTGGATCTTGGCCGATTCCTATGATGCGAGGATCTGGAGCCGCTCGAAACATGGCTGTCCGCATGGTGACGAATTCGTCATCGACGCCGGCTAAAGCCGTCTCGATGGAGTCCACCAAAGGTCCCAGAGAGTCTCTCGTTTCTGACAAATCTTTCGGAGAGGAGCATGCGACGTGGAGAAGACTGGCAAGGCTGCTTTCCGCTATGGGCAGTGCGATGGCATTGCCGGCGTACTTGGTAACGTGCTGAAATGCACGGCGAGCCCAAGACGCCGGCATGAGTAGTTGACAATTGACGCCTTTGAAAGATGGGATGACCGAAGGATGCTCGACTGAGGACCATACATCGGATCCGGAGGCAACTTCCATGCGCATGACAGTGGCGTATGACCAGGTAAGCGCCGCCAGACAAGCGAATGTTGAGGGACTGCAACTCCCTGTGGCAGTAACGTTGTTCATTTTCCACTCTTGCACTATGGCTTTTAGTGCCTCTACCTTTTCAAGCCCGAATGCAAATATTCGCCCAGTCTTCTGGATGCAATCTAGGGGTACGCCGAACGGTTGTAATCGGGGGGCAGTCGGCCCGCCCAAACCAGACATAAGAACGTACTCGGGGCATTGTTTCACGAGATCTTCGAAAGTATGCCCTTCAATGAGCCGCGCGCCCGTTGTCGCGGGCAGGTCAATGTGTATGTCAATGGGGTTGCTGACATGTCGGGTATGGCCTGCGCGAGTGTACGCAGCAAACGTCGAAATGAACTTGCACATGCCATTTCCGTCAGTGACGGCATGATGGAAATATACGCACAGAAGCAAGCCATCATGAATCACACGGGCGTGAATTTCGGCCGCGGGAACGCCCGGCCCGCCTTCCACAAGTTGGTGACGGACATTGAATGACGTGTCGACGAAGGCGCATGCAGGGAACCCACGCTCCTTGAGGTCCGCATATCCACACATGAACGTTTCGCGATGGTCGAAAACTTTCAAGGGTATTTTATCGCTGCACTTCCTCGAAAGGAACAGTTGGCCAGTGGACTTTCCCCCAAGGAGCAACTTTCCCGCAGCATCGGGGAAGTACTCCGACGCAAGCTCCAGGGCCGAGGCAAGGTGCTTACGTAGCAGCTCAAGGCTACCGCTTTGTGCGTAGTACGGAAAGCAGTACACCTGTCGCATGTAAGTGCGCATGGCAAACTGATTCCAGGAAGTGAGACGTTGCATCTTTGAATCCATGATGATATGAACGCGGCCTGAATTGCAGGCTTTCGAATGGTGATGACCAAGGTGAGAGTAGATTGGGCCGACAATTCATGTCTACGAGGCTGCAGATCTGGGCGTGTTGTGTAGACCAGCCAAGAAGAAATATTCTCAAGACGCCTGAGTTTAAGGGCAGCTCGACGGCAACTGCAGGCAGAAAAGACTTGTTAAATCAACATGAACTGAATTGCACGCGACAAAAACTCTGTCTTATGTACCCGTTATATTGTAGTGAATCAAGCAATCTGGCACCGCACATGTGTCACTCTCACCGTTTCGAACTAATCGGGTGAATCTTTGCCACTTGTACATGCATGCAGTGGGTTAGCCGTTCAGCAGCTGTTCGATGGTAATCCTGCGGCAGACTTTCACCTCGCTTCGTTCGAATTGTTGTAGACCAGTGGCAACATTGTTTGCAAAGTCGACAGCTCAAGTTCCGAGTTCAAAACACAACACATGCTTATAATTTAGTCGGGTGCAAGGCCGGCAAGAAAGCCTGCTGAGGGGGCAAAAAAAATGGCACCCGTCAGTGGCGTCGAAACATTCAATATACGATCGTGTCTCCCAGGAGGATCGCCAACAAACATCCTCTGCAGCATGTTTTCAATGACCTAAAGCTCCCGAGAATATCCGATAAAGTATGTTCCGAAATCAGAAGAGCCGGCTGACCCAAAGGGCATATTATCACGCAGAATGTCACGCTCGTAGCCTTCGCCGTCCTCCATGGTAGTAATCGTCTTATGCGATTTCTGGCCGGACCGGGCATCCTCATGCTCGATGTTATCCATTTTCGTCCGACCGATGATTGCCTCTTGCATCTCGGCAGACAAGCTGTTCCAACTCTTGAGGTCATGGACGTACTTTTGCACGACGACGTAACTGCCGCCTGCTGAGAGGGAGTCCTCTTCAGCAACGAGGACCGATGCTGGCACCGCAGGGCCAACTGGGCTCGCCGTCCCATCGACGAAGCCGAGGAGATCTCGCAGATCGGAGTAGCGGAAGCCAACAGTCACGTCCTCGACCTTGATAGCACCCCCCAGCCGTTTCATGAGCTGTCGCTCGAATTCAAAGCAGATGTCGCGGCGATTCGAACGGATATGGAAAAGGAGGTCACCTTGAGATAGCGGTTTGCACGGCACCCTTAATGGCAGCAAACGGGTGCAACTTAGCCGGGCGTGCGTGACACGTAAGAGTATTATTTCGCTCCCAATTCCGACACCGCAAGAGAAGGAGGAGCTGGGGTTGCGTATGGATACGTTCTTGGCTAGGCCATCAAGCCCAGCCAGGGTTGATCGGACGGTTCGGTTTGCATCCGAGCTAGGCGCGATGGACAAGGTGAGAAAGGTCTCCGACTGCGTAAGTGGCCCCTCGATGGCCTGAGGTTGGCTCGTGTGTGCAGAGCGACGGCTCATACTGTGGAAACCGGCTGGCAGACCACCGTATGGAGCGGCGTAGAAGTTATTGCTCCGTCGATGAGCGCAGGAACAATGTGAGGGTGCGAAGGATCCGCAAGAAGAGAGATGCCGTCTGCACCATTTCGAATAAGAAGGCAGGTTGACTTGTATGGCCGGTGACAATGCTGTGACGAAGCCGAGATTGAGCCCAGCCGTTGCCTGGTCTCACCCATTTAAAGGCTCTAGATATCACATTCATGTTGCGCGACGGGTGGTTGCACAGCTGGGCTGGTGAGCCTTTGTTAGAGGAGACGGCAAGGCTCGTGCGACAGCAAATGACGTATATACAGGCTTGGGCATCTCGACCTCGCGGTGGGGATCTTCATGCGGCATTGCAATTCAATTCATTGAGTGACCAGAGCTAGATGGCGGTTACATTTATCAGACCCGAATGAAGATTTTAGTCAACTTAGGTTCTCGTTAACCGCCGCAGGCAGAGCCGAAGTGGAACAATTTCCCAGAGCCCGAGTCGCGGGCTGTCATTTGACGACATTGTCACCACTATACGCAGATGGAGGGTCACATTTCCTTTGTAAGTTCAAGAGTTTTGTGCGGAATAGGAAACACAGGCCGTCGTCTTTTACCTTATGGCAGCATATACGGCATGGCTGTCAAGCTCCTGTCGGTCTGTGAAGACCTGCTTCACGCTCCGACTTTGCCGGTGCTCTGACCAAGTTGGTGTGGTCGCCTTCGAATGATCCATGGCCAGTCAGAGTACGAATAATCCTTTACGCTGGCAAACCAACGCAAGCAATGCCAGTTGGGCCGCAATGTGCCGTGGAGTACTGCAAGGCAAGCCACCTGTCCCACTGAATCGTCCCCTGCGAAACATATGAGGCGGAGACATGGTTCGCTATGCGCAAATCTACTTTTTGTTGCATGCCTTGGGAGCATATAATTACCTGTTTCTCTTCCTGCTGCATCCCCGACGCATGGTCGATGTGGTGTTGTGGGTGGCACGGTTTCAGTACGGCGCTAATTAATTAGCTCCCCCTCCCTGCTGTCGTCATACCAGAGGTGCGTCCCCTCGACGCGTCTCCCCAAGACCGATGCCAATTGGCGCTGCATTCGCCCTCTTGTTGCACAGCACTCGACAACAGCCGCCATGGCGACGACAACATCAGACGTCGGCGCCGGCCGCGGCAATGGCAGCTTGGGCCCCCGGCTGGCGGCCGTACTCCCCATCAACCGCCAGTTTCGCTTCTTCCACCTTTCGACGCCGCCCTTGAAGACAGACGCGCTCTACTCCGCGCCGCCCAATGAGCGCCCCGACCGCACGTACTGCGAGAAGCACTTCCTCGCCGTGTCCATTGACGCGCCGCCGTCCCAACCGCCGTCGCGAGAGGCCGGCTCGTTGAGCGGCGCGGAGCAGGTGCTCGTCCTTGGCGTTGAAATCTTCCTCTACACCACCGCGCACGCAACCACGCTGTTCGTGGCCAAAGCCGACTCCACTGGCTTCCTGCGCCTCCTCGGCCTCCCGAAAGGCACCCCGAGTCCAATACGAGAGGTCTGCAGCGCCTTTATTGGATACCTCGTCGAGAAGCGGAGGCGAAAGGACGTACAGTTCATCGTCAGCCTGTTCGCCCGCTCCCAGGACCAGTACCTGTTCCCCGGCAGCGTCAAGTATAGCGGTAAGCACGTGTTGGACGACCGCGGACTGGTCAAGTGGTGGTGCCGCGTCCTCGATCCTCTCATTTCGTCGCCTCCCGTCAGCGAGGCAGCCGCATGGAAGCGCGTCAAGGGTTACCTTGTTGTCCCCGGTCTAGACGCCTACGAGACTCGCGCGTTTGTCCCCCGCGGTTCAGTATCGTGGTCCTTAAGCGACCCCCTAGAGCACATCTCACACTACCATCGCGAGTTTGACTGGGTCCCGCCTCGTTGCTTGATTCCCCGCTTTCCCGACGACCCAAAGTCTCGATTCCGTGACGAGCTGGACGAGGAGGGTGCCAGCTCTGGCGAGATGCAGACCATGGGCAGATGGAAGAGCGTCAAGACGCTCGACATGTTTTGGGAGATGATGTCGTTTCGACAAGAGTGTTCGAGCGGAAGGTTAACGGGGTTCCTTTGGGTTGTGCTTGACGATAAGCTCGAGGATAAGCCATCCTCCTCTTCGACCGAGGCGGCAAATCCTCTCACGCCCGAGACGCCAAAGAAACAGCGGACGGCACCGCATGTAGTCCCAAACACATCCCCAAAGAAGCTTTTCCCTTCCAAGGCGGACACGGCGGATGGATCTTTGTCCGCGCAAAGGGGAGAGAAGGCCAGAAAGAAGCAGGCCAAAACGAAGCTCAGAGGCCCGATTCATCCCCGCCAGCCTCGCATCAAAACTGAGCAGCGAAATTACCTCCTCGACCGCCCCACGTCGAGCAAGCACTACTACTGGCCGCCCCAGGGTAGAGGCGAGAGGATTGTGAGCGAGAGCGACTACAAACGGACCGTGGAGCTGCTGTTGCACCTGGACTTTGCAACACTGGACAAGGCAGTCGGGAGTACCAAGCGCTGGGTTGGCGAGGCGGGCATGGGCGGCCCATGGGGACTCGACGTGACGGGGATGTGGGAGTCGACGTCACCTACCCAGAACGGCGACGTCATGCCAGGGGCTGCTGCTCCGGTCAACAACATCTCTGGGCTGGTCAAGAGAAAGAGAGCCGACACGACCGAGAGCGTTCGCACCGTCAATGTTTTGGACACGGGCCTGGTCAGGAAGAAACCCAAGGCTTAGTCGGTTGTGACGGTGTCTGATGTGTTCATTCTATCCTTGTGTCTATTTTTTGCATTGCGTTGGCGTTGGGATGGGTACCACGTGGTCCAAAGGGATAACGTGTCGTGAGGCATTTGACTCATGTCAGTTGCGTGTTTGCCAAAAGATTTGCCTTTTTTTTTTTTTTT
>JALHBY010000111.1:0-56875 GCA_024340155.1 Tolypocladium pustulatum
GTAGCTAGGCACCAGAGTCGGACTGTCTTATCCCGAGAGCCCGAGGCTACGAGCGCCGAGTTAGACGAGAAGACCACCGAATTTATCAAGC
This sequence comes from Tolypocladium pustulatum, assembly GCA_024340155.1. Taxonomy (NCBI): domain Eukaryota; kingdom Fungi; phylum Ascomycota; class Sordariomycetes; order Hypocreales; family Ophiocordycipitaceae; genus Tolypocladium; species Tolypocladium pustulatum. Next base: position 92 of record JALHBY010000111.1, read on the forward strand.
GACTATGGCCCTCGAAGGTCCGTACGCACCCGCCTGTATCCGCGCGCCAGAGCCGAATCGTATCATCGTAAGATACTGACGCTATAAGCGTCGAATCGGGCGAGAAGGTTACCGACAGAACCTTTCCCTCGTGGCCTTCGGGGGTCTGGATAGAGCTATCCACTAATACGCGCCAGAGCCGGATCGTATTATCGTGAGAGCCCGACGCTATGAGCGCTGAATCCGATGAGAAAGCTACCGACTCTACCCCACTACTATGGCCCTTGAAGATTCGTACACACTCGCCCGTAGCTACGTGCCAGAGCCGAATCGTATTATCGGTACCACCTGACGCTAGGAACGTCAGATCGAACGAAAAGGCAAGGGACCTAATACTGCCATCGTGCTTATCAAGGATCTGCACGCACTCGCCCGTAGCTACGCGCCAAAGTCGGACCGTCATATCGCTGGAACCCGAGGCCACGAGCGCCGAATCGGGCGAAAAGGCTACCGAGGTAATCACTTCGTTATGGCCCTCAAAGGTCCGTACGCACTCGCTTGTAGCTATACGCCAGAGCCGGACCATCTTGTCGTTGAAGGAGCCCGAGGCTATGAACATTGAATCGGGCGAGAACGCTACTGAGAAGACATCATGCCCCTCTAGAACCTGCACGCACTCGCCCGTAGCCGCGTGCCAGAAGCGAAATTTGTTATCCACAGAGCCAGACGCTACGAGCGTTGAGTCAGGCGAGAAGGCTACTGAACATACGGAATCATCATGGCCATCGAAAATCCGTACGCACTCGCCCGTATTTACGTGCCAAAGCCGGATCGTCTTATCGGTAGAGCCTGATGCTATGAGCGTCGAATCGGGCGAAAATGTCACCGACCTGACCTTGTCATGGCCTTCGAGAACCTGCACGCACTCGCCCGTAGCTACGCGCCAGAGTCGGACCGTCGTATCGTTGGAACCCGAGGCCACGAGCGCCGAATCGGGCGAAAAGGCTACCGAGCCGACCAATTCATGATGGCCCTCGAGGATCTGAATGCATTGTCCCCAGTTATTATCCACCTTCGGCAGTAGAGTTATCCATGGCGGGATTTCGCTTTTGAACGTAGTGCGTATTCGGCTCCTGGTGGGCGAAAAGACAAGCAGAGAGGAGTATATCTGGAGTGGCGTATTTTCGATTGCGGAAGCGTTGGCAAGAATGAAACGAATGGCGTCGTCGAGGAATTCGGACAGTTGTTCATCATCTCCACACTGGCACGTTGTCAGTACTTTAGACCCCGTTCCCGGGTTATTCCGTGGCGAATCACCGACCTTATAAAGCGACTGCAACGTCCCGACAAAACGCAGGCTTTCCCGAACTCTCCCTATAAGGCTCAATGATTCTATCCAGTGAAGGAAATGGCGTTTCAAAAAGGAGTGGACTTCTGCACAATCGTCAGCAGCGCTGCCTGCTTCGTGCAAGTGATAGACCCAGTAAAGACAAGCATATTGAACCTCTGGCGGCAAACACGCTTCTATTTTTTGTTGGTCAATATTCGACCGAGGTGTGCCAGGGTCTTTGATACCGCATATATCTCGTCGAAGACATTCCATCGCACGCAGACAGCGTGCGGCCATGGCCTGGTGGGTGTGTTTCTCATCTATCCAGAACGGACTCTTTTGTTTCTTATCAGGGTCCAGTAGGAAGTCGCGAAATGAAAGATGGAGCAGTCTGACAGGAGACTCTGCCGATATTGGGATGCTAAGGACTGAATGTAACAAGTCTAGCCTGACATCGATAATGTTCTTTGGAATATCCAGCAACCGCGCCAGGGCAGATGTTGACATGGGATGTGCGAGGATAACGATAGAACCAACGATGTTTCGAAAATCTTCAAGTATATTGATCCGTTGCTTCTCGGTTACATCCGTGATGAGCTTGGTCAGAACTGGTAGATATGTGGCCTCCAGCTGTGATTCTTGGCTGATTGTTCGAAAACGGAGAACTTCGTGTAGTTGGTCTTCTGGCGTCCCAATCCTTCGATCAGCAATGAAGCGGCAGACAGTGGTCGCGAAAATGAAAAGAGGGACTGCCATCTCTACTAGAATCTTGAGATTTGACGAGCCGGGCCAGTCCTGCGGGAGCTGTCGGTCTTCTATCACCGCATTATTGAAATCGTTTCTGATCCTCGCTAGTTCGTGCTGTAGAAAGGCGCATATGTCGTGTTCCACGACGGGCTGGGGCATATCATGAAGAATCAGGGACTGGCATTTGTCCTCCATAGTCTTGAACTGCAGACGAATTGGCAGTTCCGGCCTGCTGGTAATGAAGACTTTAAGTCGCACAGACTCCAATGTCTTGGCATAAGAGAAGAGATCGATCAAGAGTTTGATATCGGCCTCCCCCTCGCACTCATCCAGTGCATCGATAATAATAACAATTAGTTCTCGATTCGGCAAGTCGGACGGAAGCAGGGATAATGGCTGCCAAACGAGCCTCTGAAACTGTTCTCGCGCCGTCTTTCTGAAAATAGCAGGTTCGCTATCGATAGCATCCTTCACGTGCCGGGCGATGGCGGGAACCTTTCTTGTCAGGTCAGCCGTTATTGTAGTCGCGAACCTGGACATGCTTCCTCGATCGGTCTCGCCCCGTTTAAAGAAGAAACTCGCGCCGAGATGACTGGCATCGGCAAAATTATGGGCGACGGTCCGAGATATGGTAGACTTTCCAGTGCCAGCCATGCCGTTCAGCCAAAAGACTGCCTCAGCCCTAGGATCGAGAGCCCATTGTGATACTTGTTGAAGAAGCTCGACTCGGGTACCTGGTAGGCACGTCGGGTTATGCTCCTCGGCGCGGGAGTCGAAAGCAGCGCCCGCGGCAACTTCATTCTCGAGGCGGGCAAGCACTGTCTTCTGGTCGAGATCGAGAAGCAGAGTCCTAAATATAGCTTGTCAGCTTTGCAATGGTGGTCGGTGTAGGGAGTGGCGTCAATGGCCAGATGTAACATGCGTTTGATCAACTTGCAGTGCCAGATTAATCGCCTGCGTGCATCGCTCAATGTCTTGGATGGTCTTCTCGACTTCTTTGCTCTGGAATGGCCATTTGAGAGCGAAGAGCCCAAATCTTTTCAATGCCTCCCGCGCTGTCTTTGGACGAAGCCGCTCGAGCAGAGCTTGTAGTTGCAACTGAGATTCGCTAACCGCGGTGCGCAACTGCTGGGAAGCTTTCAGTTTCTCGCCGCCGGGTTCAGCCAACAGCTCATTGACACTTTTTGCAGCGTTTTGGAGCCCGACAACTTCTTTGCGGAGTCGGGTGATGTCATGTGTGGCATTCTTGACGCCCTTGGAGTACTCGAGGCATAAAGAAGCGACCTTGACGGACAGTTCCACCACCGCAATAATGCTCGTAGCTCTACCGACTGCTTCCATATTGGTCTTCAGTCGCAGAGCTGACGCCGAGAGGACGTCGAATGTTAGGACTCCGGATGAAGAGGAGACCACCAAAGGCAATCTTCTCAAGAAAAGAGGCGTCGCCAAACTAAGTGTTTCAAAGCCGCCGTTTGTCGTTGGCTGGAGGACTGTTTAATCTCCAGGCGGGGACAGCCGTCGCCTTACCACGGGTGGCATGGCAGATTGGATGCGATGCCTGACAGTTGGAGGCCCTCGGAGGCTCAGCTGCCCAACGGCGCCAATCGGGGCCTGCTGATTGGGTGGCTGAACCCGGGGAAGATGACAGTTGGGTCAGGCACGTGTGTAAGTCTCGCACGGCACGAGGGCCAAGGAGCATACCGCAGGACAAATCAGAAAGCACGCACCGTAATGGGAAGAGCTGCTGAATGCCTAGATGGTCCGTAAGCTCTTCACAGAGCAAGTGTCCCAAGTTTGTATCGCCTGTCAAATTGTGTTAAATATATAGCTAAAACATCTATGTATATGTTCAAAACGCTCAGAGGGGCCATTGTCACAACCTCCGCCAGTGTCTTTTGAGAGAAATTAGTGGGCGTCAGCGATAATCATCCCAGCTGCTCGTTCAGCAATGCCATAAACAGCCGTCTGTATATGTGCAGATGGCAGAACGGGGATGATGCTGGCGTCGACTACGCGTAGATTCGTGGTACCGTAGACCTTTAGGGTCGGGTCAACCACGCCGCCATTTCTCCTGGGGAGCATGGCGCAGGTGCCCACAGGATGGTAGATGGAGAGGGTAGTGTTGAGAACATATCGACGCCAATCCTCATCCGTCTGCACATCCAGCCCGGGCTCATACTCGGAAACCCATGCCGATGAAAGCGGTGGCGTAGAGGCAATCTTGCGGCAGTACTTGGCCACTGCAATGGCAGCCTGCACATCGTACTCGTTGCTCAGGTAATGAGGATCAATCGATGGTTTGACGTTGATGTCAGCCGATGATATGTGCACCGTGCCGCGGCTGAGTGGGTGCATAACAACCCCAATGAGCGTAGAAAAGCCTTTGCCATGTAGCGTCGACCCAGCGCCAGGGTAGCCTTTGACGCCGGTGTAACCATCGGAGAAGATGACCTCTACCTGCGGCGCGGCCGGCATTTGGAGATACTGTAGCTTTTTCCGGTCGACAACCGTGCTCAGAGTCTCGACGACAGATTTGGCGATGGCGGCGAGCTTCGAGGCTGCTGCGTTGCCAATAGCTTGTTGCCAGTTGAGGTAGCTATACCCACTGCCGGTGTAATCGTACAGGGAGACTTTGTTTTCGCGCCACAGTCCGAGCTGCTCAGCGGCATACGAGACATTGTACCTGAGTATGTCAAAGGATGTAAAGTTGTCCTTGAGCTGGTAAGAGGTTTCGTAGCGGATGTGATCCTGCAGATTCTCTCCAACGCCCGGGAGATCGATGAGCTGTGGAATGCCGGCCGCAGATAGGACGGACTTTTGGCCGATACCAGACATCTCAAGCAGACCAGGGCTCTGAAACGAGCCAGCCGAAAGAACCACCTCCCTGCGGGCACGGACGACGGTCCCGTCCTGGAGTGTCACTCCAGTGGCGATGTGAGAAGATTTGCACTTTTGGAAGTTTATCTTTGCTACCCTCGTCTCCAGCAAGAGATGCAAGTTGTCACCCGCCGTCGGGATATAAGCATTGGCAGCGTAGGATCTCTTCCAGGTCCTTGAATCAATGTTGCTGGGTTGGTTCATATAGCCAAGGGGATCCCCACCCAAAGATTTGAGGTTTTGTCGGACACCCAAGTTGTGCATCGCTGACTGCCACAGGTCCTGCTGTGCAGGTATAATCCTGTTAACAACGGTGTGAATTGGGCCCGTAGTCCCGACGCCCTCGTCTCCGTAGGTGGGTGAGTTGATGCCGGTAAAAGTCTCGACCTGTTCCATCGCAGCAATCATGTTGTGCCAGTTCCAGCCGGGATTGCCCAGCGCCTCCCAGCCGTCATACTCGACAGCGGCAGATCGGTCCCAGGTCATGAGGTTGAGGGCCGAGCTGCCACCGAGAACCTTGCCTCTGCTAGCCGGGAGCACGCGGCCGTTGAGCCCTTGCTGCGGGACGGTGGTGAAGTTCCAATCATACGTGGTCCCGAGAGTTGAACCCTTCATTCCGGGGATGTTGATTCGGTCCTCGTCCAGTGCTGCTGGCCCAGCTTCAATCAGTAGGATGCTGCTGTGCGGCATGCCTTGGCTAAGGCGTGCGGCGAGGGCAGAGCCTGCCGTGCCGCCTCCCACGATGACCTACCGAGAGGTTAGAGGCATCTATCAGGTACAGGCTCTAGACCCCGACGCAACTTACATAGTCGTACGCATCAGTTTCAAGGCATGCGACAGATGGGACCTGGGCTGCCAGTGCGGCCAGGACCGCAGCTTTGGCTGCGTAAAATCGCATGCTTTGTTGTAGGCACAGACGCGCGGGCAACTGGAGGAGAAACAAGGGAGGTGTTAAGACGTGTGCGGAGTAATTAATTCACGCCCCTACGTATACATCATCCTTTGATGTAAGACAAGGGAAGATGCTGGTCCTTGGGAGCCTACAGCGACGGTGTCAGCTTGAATGGAATATTTTCAACTTGCAGCCCTATAAAAGCCCCCCAACGGAGGAAAATCGCAAGATCCCGCAATCTCTCAAAAGCTGGAAGAATTTGATCGCAAGACCCAGATTGAGCCACTAACTCGAACTGTAGGCTCGCTTCCGTCATACCCGGAATGACGGCCCTGCTGCGAAGATGTTCAATCCTGAACCGCAGCTGGTCGATGGGGCCTCCGCCCCGCCGCCTTCTGTATCTGGTCAGGTGCAGCTTAGCTCCCAGCATAAGTGCATGCCCCCTTGCCATCATACCCCATCAACCTAAAACGAAATGGCACAGCGCGAAGAAGGGACCATTGACAGGCAGGAAAACGTACGCACCAGGGAGTATGGAAATGTCCTCATTCAGCCCGGGTTGAAGGATCGACTTTAGATGCCGCGAGTTTGGATAGCATGTTCGATGCCTCAGCAATTTGACGGTACAAACAAAGAGTCATCTTCTGTTTCTTTCAGTGCCGTGGGGAGCAAGCATTGTAAGAGAATCAAGACCTCCGCGGTGGCCGAGGCACAACGACATGGAACTTAGTTAGCTCGGTAACCCTACAGGGTTTGAGCTCTCAGGCGAAATGAGCAACTGCTTACGACCAACCGACAAAACGTACTTGCCAGATCTGAACCTGGTCCTTCGTGCAAAACAGGTAACAGCCAAAGACCATGTACGGATCACTCCGTAAAAATCGGAGGAGCTAGACCCGGCAATCGGCAGGAATGCGTAATGTTTTTCGTGTTGTTTGAAGCTGGTACGAATACTCCGTACGAGGTAGTCTGAAGTGAGAAGTTCGTTCCGTCTCGCCATTCACCCTTTTGTCTAGTATTTCTGACGATGAAAATTTGTCGCTCTCTTCGCCGGATACTTGTTCCCAATGCCGAGTTGGATTCCATTCTTCCCATGGTGGAGTTGCGATAACTCGCATTCCGTTTTTACCTTTAAGCTGTCAACATGAGTCGTCCCGCTCCGCCGAACCCGCTCCCTGCGGACCGCAGCGTCGGTGTGGTCCTCATGGTTCTCACCGGCGTGCTAACGGCGCTTGCGGTCATCACAACCGGACTACGATTCTACGTGCGGTTTTCTCTTGGTTGTCAAGGCTGGGACGACTACACGATGGTACTGGTGACTCTTCTGGCCTTGATGCGGATGAGTGTACAGGCAGCACAGGTTGCCGTCTACAGTAATGGTCGGCATCGTTGGTATGTCAGCGAGTCCGACTACATCAACAACAATATGCTGGGCTGGTACGCCCAGATTCTGCTGTTTGCGGCCATCTGCTTCTTGAAAGTTTCCATTCTGCTCTTGATTATGCGACTCAAGGACGAGAGGAGGCTAAAATATCTCCTCTACGGTGTCATCGGTGGCCTCTTCATTACCAACTTTGGCTCCATCATCATCCTCATTGCCGAATGCTCGCCGCCTTCCATGTATTGGACCGGCTTCGGTGGGACGTGCTGGGACACGCGCGTTCGCATCTACGCCATCTACTGCACCATAGGTACGTGCTCCCTCTCAAAGTCATCCGGGCGGCGTACGCTGCTCGCCGTACTTGCAAAGTTTGGACTGACAAAGTTGAATATGCGCATTAGCATACTCGATTGCGACCGATTTGTTCTGCTCCTTACTTCCCCTGTACGTGGTCTGGAGGGTGCATATCAAGTTGCAGACAAAGATTGCCGTCTGTTGCCTGATGAGTATGGGTCTTTTGTGAGCAAACCACGATCTACCTCGATATTGACCTATGAGACGACGAGCTGACCGTACCTGCAAGGGCTACCGGGTTCGGCATTGCCAGGGCAGCGTCACTGGGGTTAGTGACCGTTGACCTCAGCTGTAAGTACAATTCTCCGTCTCGTACATACACCTTGCAATCCTCTTCTCGCTGGCTCTGAGCGGCCAGATGGACTAACTCATCTGACTGCAGGGGACTATGCTATATCCGCCATTTGGTCAAACTTGGAGCTCTTCCTGGGCATCATCACTGCAAACCTCGCCCTTGCACGCTCCATCTACGCCTTCTTTGGCGATGACAAGGCCAATACAAGCAACTCAAACTACGCTTCACCGAGGATTCGTCTGGGCTATCTCCAGTCGTTCAGCCGGGGGCCACGCAGCGATGTCCAGGGACGTTCCTGGTCAACCATCGGTCGCCAGCCTTCAATTTCCAGAAGTGAAGAGAGCGAAGCCCCACTCGAACCGAGCAGTCACAAAGAGATGGAGTCCCACAGCCGACGATTATCATAGGCGGTTTGTTTGTATCTTTTGGTTGAATTAGCACGGCGAAATTACCTTTTCAGCGAGAGAAGAGTTCTCTTTGGCTAGCGGAACGGTCAAGCTTGAGAAGGACACTGAAGCTCTTGTCTGTATTGACTTGCCCAATGTTTACAAGAGCAAGAAGGAACGATACCCTGAATATGACACTTGAGTACGCGCAAACACATTCGAGCTGATCCCATCCAATTCAGCCGTACCACCACCACATCGGACGCCTCTCGATGACATCTTTGAACGATCGTGTACGATTTGTCGGCATGTCTTGCGGAAGGAATAGTTGGACGGTGCGTTGATCGAGTACCTTTCAATGCTCTGCCTTCACGTGCTGGTCTAGGATGCCCAGGGGCTGCCAATACTACTTGCGAGACTGCGTCACACCTTCCGGCTCATCCCGACGGCCGATCGACACCATCTGTTTCTCCCACGATGGCTTTGGCAATGCATCGTCGCCTTTACATGGAATGGATGATCTGGTATCATTTCACATCAACGATGGCAGTACAGTGACTGTGGACTCGTGGAGTGTGAGCAGTGAACCGAAGTGGCGGTTGAGGCTGTGCTAGGAATAGGGGCAGGCAGCTCAAGGAGAGAGCGATGCGTTGACGAGGTACTTACGACACGCCACGAGGTATCTGCCGCCTAAGTTTTGCAGGCGGGATACATGGTCCTCTGGACTGCTTACTGTGGACTGGCGCAATGTGGCCCCATAACGCCGACGCCCGTCAGCCGTCAAACGCCAGCTCGTCACTGCCAATTGGCTGGAACTGCTAGGCCAGGAACCACCAATTAGCAGCGCTCGTATCAAGTTATTTGGTTCCTGGCGTCGACATCGAAATTCTGACATGCAAAGCAATTCGCGACCAAGAAACCTCTTGCATGTCTACGAAACGGCACCAACGTCTGTGACGCATAGCATCCTGCAGCCCATACCGGCCGACGACAACGGGCGCCCATCTTCAGACGTCGCAACCTCCAACAAACCACCCCCACCATGTGCGCCGTCAAGAACGAGGCGCTGCCTCAGGGGGAGCCCGCGCCAGAGCTGCTCGACGGGCGCATCTGGGTTGACGGCTGCTTCGACTTCTTCCACCACGGTTCGTTTGGCTGTTTCGGGGCGTAGAGGACGTCGTTACTGATCTACGCAGGCCATGCCGGCGCCATGGTCCAGGCCAGGCAGCTGGGCGACGAGCTGTACGCCGGCGTGCACTCGGACGAGGACATTCTGGCCAACAAGGGGCCGACCGTCATGACTCTGGAGGAGCGGTGCGTCGACCTCTTCTGCGTACGCACAGGACTGTACTGACTCTAGAAAGACTGGCTGCCACAAACGCTTGCCGCTGGGTCACGGCGTCGGTCGGCCACGCGCCCTACGTCACCGAGCTGCCCTACATCTCACACTACGGCTGCAAGTACGTCGTCCACGGCGACGACATCACGTCCGACAGCGACGGCAACGACTGCTACCGCTTCGTCAAGGAGGCGGGCCGCTTCAAGGTGGTCAAGCGCTCACCGGGCATCTCCACGACGGACCTCGTCGGCCGCATGCTGCTGTGCACCAAGACGCACTTCATCCACTCGCTGCAGCGCACGCTCGCCGGCGAGGAGGGCTACGGCTCGCCCGAGGAGCGCAAGGCTCAGGGCGCGGCCATGCTGGAGCGCCTGCGGCTCTACGCCACCGACGAGACGGCCAAGGCGCCCGGTGCCGACGTTTGGTTCTGGAAGGCGTCGGCGCACGCCAAGGCCATGGACACGGCCGAGGAAGGCGGCGCATTCGAGAAGCTCCTTGACGGGCGCGGACCGTTGCCGGGGCAGCGCATCGTCTACGTGGACGGCGGGTTCGACCTCTTCTCGAGCGGACACATCGAGTTTCTGCGCAAGGTGGTGGCCGAGGAAGAGGAGCTGGCGCGCGAAAAGGGCTGGTTCACCGAGGAGGCGGCGAGCCGACGGCGGTCAGCCAACGGCGGGCGAGACTTCGGCCCCGCGTTTGTGGTCGTGGGCGTGCACGAGGACGAGGTGATCAACCAGTGGAAGGGCGTCAACTACCCCATCATGAACATCTTTGAGCGCGGGCTGTGCGTGCTGCAGTGCAAGGTTCGTCAAGGCCATCCTACTCCACATCAAGGCCACGCTGGCTCGAACATGGCGCGCATGCTGACGTTGTACATACAGTACATCAACGCCGTCGCGTTTGGCGCGCCGTTTACGCCGACCAAGACGTACCTCTCGCTGCTGCCCTGGGGCGTGCCCGACGCCATCTACCACGGGCCTACGGCGTTTATGCCGCTCACGTACGACCCCTACGTGGCGCCCAAGGAGATGGGCATGTACCGGGAGATTGGGGCGCACACCTTTTCCGACGTCAACGCGGAGCAGATTGTGCAGCGCATCATGCGCAGCCGCGACATGTACGAGGCGCGGCAGCGGGCCAAGGGCGTCAAGGCCGAGGCGGAGTCGGCGGCGCGGGAGCGGGAGGTGCTCGAGGAGGAACAGCGGAAGAAGGAGGAGGAGCGAAAGAGGGCAGCCTAGGAGGCAGTTGACTTTTGTGTCTCGCCGTACGGAGTAGACGATGGAGGAACACGGGCATAGGAGGGGCTGGCATGGAGCATCGGGACCGGCGTCTTTGCTTTTTGTCTCGTTGGATGCGACGCAGGATGGATGGCTAGCGGGGTTGGGCCTTGGCTTGGATAGCAGACCTGCGGCAGGGAGATGAAACACGGCGCGCGCGCGCTGCGGAATCGCGGTCAGACGACGTCGAGACGGACATGCAATGTCTCCGATGGACGGACGGGAGACATGCCATGGTCACGCTGGACGGGTTCCCGCTTCATCAACAGGCAGGTAGCGCAAACTACTTGATGATCAATAAGCAGGATTGAGCACCAATAACAACAGCACCCAAGAGAGTGATTGTTGGCGTTACCTCACGGAAACAAGAGACTTTGGCGCCGAGCGGCTTAATTTAGGAGGGGAAGAAGAGGGCGGTCGGGTGTGGAGGGGCGCGGCTATCCACGGCGCCGCCGCCATGGGCAATTCCGCCCCTCGGGTTCGGCGTTGTGCACATGAGGGGCGCAGGCGAGATCTGAGGGAAGCGACCCGATTGTGCCGTCATACTGAACTTGGCGATGGGGGCGTAGGACACGACACGGCCACGTCCCCGCTGCGGCATCTGCCTCAGACCTGGGGTACAGTTGACTACCTTTCGCCGGCGTATGTACTGTACAGCACTCGCACGCACGCAAGGCGTAACTTTACCTTATCGTAAGGGACATAGGCACGAGGAGGGGGAACGGTTCCGCGCGCCGGTCGGTTGGACGTGTTGGCAGCTCCGCGCGGCCCTGTGCGCCCCACGGGTGTAAGTTACCTTGGCTCATTAAAGCCATCGTCGGCCGGGACAGCGATAAGCGCCCTGTGTGCGGTGTACGAGTAGGCGGTGCGACGTCGTCGGGCTGCGCTGCAACCAGGGGACGGGCTGCCGGCACCCGTCGTCTCGAGCACCCGAAGCTGTCGTCGTGCTGCTCGACAGTTGCATTCCTTGACCTCGCCTGGCAGTGTGGTTGAGGTCGCAGGCAGCCCGGCCTCGCGGCGCCGAACGGGGCGCGGCAGGCGTCGGGGCAGCCGCCCTGCCTGCCTGCTGGAACGCCGCTAGAAGCACGAGTCACCTGCCCCCCTCGGATCCACCTTGGCCTCAGCGTGCGTTGTGTCTCTCCAGCACCGTGGGTGGATGGATGCGTGGGCGGACCTTGGCCCCGGGGCACGGCGAGCAGCAGCTGTTGGCGGGCGAGGAAAAATCAGAGACGCGGAGGCCCTGGATAGCCGCTGCCCTCCGGCTCGGCCGCTGCGAGCAGGTACTAAAACGGCGGCATCCATTTTTTCCCTTGCTCCCTCTCTCCGTCTTTTTCTTCCTTTGGACTTGATATCACACTGGGACTTGACTTGCTTCGCGCACACTCATTCAACGTAGGAAAACTTGCTTCTGGTCGAGGCATAGGACGCGCTGCCTGGACTCGACACACACACGCACATACAGAGACACCCACGCCGCCGTCACCACCACCACCGCCATGGCCCCCTCCGCCGTCCCCCAGACGCAGACGCAAGACGTCAACCTCACGGCCGCCGCCATCCAGCGCAAGGAGGCGGCCCAGCCCCACGGCACCAACGGCGCCCGACCGCTCGAGCTCGACGCCTCCCAGCTCACCTACACCCTGACCGAGACGCCCCGCGCCGTGCCCGACGAGGCCGTCGCCAACGCCGGCGATGAGACCGTCGCCACCGACCACATGGTCACGGCCACCTGGCGCGCCGCCACCGGCTGGGCCGTCCCCGAGCTCAAGCCCTACGGCCCCCTGAGCCTCATGCCCACGGCCAGCTGCCTGCACTACGCCACCGAGTGCTTCGAGGGACTCAAGGTCTTCCGCGGCTACGACGGCAAGCTGCGCATCTTCCGCCCCGACCGCAACGCCGCCCGCATGCGCATGTCGGCCGGCCGCATCTCCCTGCCGCTCTTCGAGCCCGCCGAGCTCGAGAAGCTCATGGTGGCCCTGCTCGCCGTCGACGGCCCCCGCTGGCTGCCCAAGGACCGCCCCGGCAACTTCCTCTACCTGCGCCCGACCCTCATCGGCACCCAGTCGCAGCTCGGCGTCCAGGCCCCCAAGGAGGCCATGCTGTACATCATCGTCACCTTCATGCCCCGCATGGACAGCCCCCACGGCGGCATGCGCCTGCACACCTCGCCCGAGGACATGGTGCGCGCCTGGGTCGGCGGCTTCGGCTACGCAAAGGTCGGCGCCAACTACGGCCCCTCGCTCATGGCCACCCAGGACGCCCGCCGCCGCGGCTTCCACCAGATCCTGTGGCTCTACGGCCAGCAGGGCGAGTGCACCGAGGCCGGCGCCAGCAACTTCTTCGTCGTCTGGAAGCGCAAGTCTGACGGCAAGCGGGAGCTCATCACGGCCCCGCTCGACGACAAGTTGATCCTCGACGGCGTCACGCGCCGCAGCTGCATCGACGTCGCGCGCGAGCGCCTGGCCGGCGACGTCGACGTCACGGAGCGCAAGTACACCATTGCCGAGCTCGTCGAGGCCGACGCCGAGGGCCGCATCCTCGAGGCCTTTGCCGCGGGCACTGCTGTGAGTTTGCCTCGGCTGCATTTGTGCGTGTGAAAAGTTCAGTGTGCTGACCGTTTTCCCCAGTACTTCATCTGCCCCGTCTCGCAGATCCACCACCGTGGCCAGAACATCGACATCCCCATGGGCCCCGAGGGCAAGGCCGGCGAGGTCACGTCCAAGATCAAGGGCATCGTCGGCGACATCATGTACGGCCGCGAGCAGCACCCCTGGGGCTTCGTCATCCCCGAGAAGGAGTAATCTCACATCGAGACCGAATCCTCCTTCCTTCAACCTTGTGCTTTGGATTTTGAGTCATGAATGGTTTAGACCTTGCTTTGCTTGCTTTGGCGATCATTGGAGTTTGGCGAACGCATGATCCGGCTCGGCGGGTGGCCGCGGGCCGGACGCACATGGCCATGTAGATATGATAGACGTGCATGCGCAATAAAAGAATGATGTGATGATGATACTCGTGGTCCCTCCTTGTCTCATTGAGTCTGCCTTGTGCATCAGGCTGGTCAGCTACCACAAACATCACCTACGTACATGCACTCCAAGTTCCTCGAGCTGGCCCTAATCGAGTTGCATGTTCTGCGTAACCTTCATCACTTCGCCATGGACCAGCTCGCGAAACTCCTGTCATGGCAGTCAGCGGTGAAATTGGGCTATACGCGACCAAGCACGAACCGCATCAATTTCATCCAGGGCCCCCTCACTCTCCTCAAGGATACTTTGGGCTTCAGCCTTGAAACGCTCCATCTCGTCCTCGGCGGCCTTGTCCTCGTTTCGCACGTAGCGCTTCTGCTCGGCACCGCCGCTGAGCTCCTTCCAGGCCTCCTGCTCTTCCCAAAGGCACGTCTCCCACTCCTGCTGAAGCGCCTGGAGCTCTTCCTGCGCGGCCGACAGCTGGTCTCGCAGGGCCGACAAGTGCGCGGCAATGGTTGCGCTGGGAAGCTTGCTGGCATGGCAGAGCGTGGCGGACAGCGGAAACGCAATGTTGGAGTACAAGGTGTCAGCCTGCGCCAGAGCGGCAGACGAAGCATCGGCCAGTTTTGTGATTTGGGCCTCGGTGGAGACGTTGGCTCGCAATAGTTCCTCGGCGACTGTTGTGTAAAACTCTAGGCCCGCATCGGCAAAGACTTCTGCGAGAAGTCAGCTCGAGCATCTCCGCGGGTGCTGGTCGCGAGGCGCACCCCGAAGTTGTGCGAGAGCATCGTTGTCCTCGCCAGTGATCTTTTTGCCCTTTGGCTGCAGACCGAGCGAGCTGCGGTCGACAAAGCAAGCGCGGAGCCGCTGGTACATCTCCTCACCAGGCGTCAACGAGCTGGGCTTTGTTGGCTGCACCTTGGCGACAGGTTCCAGGCTGCGCAGCCTGGCGCGCAGACTAGACGAAGGGACGGGGTCAAGCAGCGTCCGCGAGCTGCACGGGTTGCTGCTCGAGGGTTTTTGGGGCATGCCCTCGGTGAAGGGCTGCAGGCGCCTCATGATGACGGATCGGCGAAGCGACGCTTTGTTGATTGCAGATACTGAGGATGGTTCTTCCTGCTCAGCGCGAGTGAATCGAGATGCGCGAAAAGTTGAAAGGGTTGGAGTCTCAGTTGCGGGCAGGAAAGAGGCGGTCGGGTCGCGTGAAGGAGGAAGGCACAGGTGAGGTCCGCCGCTACCCAGACACGACCAGGCAGCAGTCCTGGTATCTCCAGGCGTGAACGAGCCTTGGCTGGTGAACAAGCTGAGCACCTCCATTGAAAATGTGGACGACCTTGCCCTGCCTCGCCCCGACTTTGTCTTTCTTTTGCTGCTGCATTGCCGTCGACGCACTCAGTCCCTTACCGGCCGCGTCAGGCCCAGCTTGGCCTCGGCCACGGCCACAATCTCCTCCCAGCTCACCATGGCGCCCTCGCCCACGTCGTTGCAGGCCAGCGTCTTGGAAATGGGCCGCAGCACCTCGACCCAGCCATTGGCGCCGCCCCAATCCTCCTCGAGCGTGCGCAGGTTCTTGGCCGTGACGGGATGGCGCCACATGGCCGTGTTCATGGCGGCGCAGACAACAATCTTCTTGCGCACGCCGTCGATGGACCCGTCCGTGTCCCAGGCCCGCACCACGGAAAGCAGCAGGTTGTCGCAGATGCCCGCCACGATCTTGGCCATGGTGTTTGCGCTGAGCGGCGCCACGATCATGACGTCGGCCCAGCGGCGCAACTCGATGTGCAGGATGGGCGCGCCGCGCGTCCAGGGGTGCGTCCACTCGGCTTCGTCTGTGTAGATGCCGTCGACATTGGGCAGGCTGCGCAGCTGGGCCAGCGAGGGCTGCTCGGCGGACTGGCCGGCGAGGAAGCGCTCCGCCGCCGCGGTGAAGACGAGCCGGATGGAAAGGTTTCCGTGACAGGCGAGGCCGTTGATGATCTGGAAGATCTTGATGCTCGCGACGGAGCCCGAAGCGGCGAGCAGGAGGTGCTGCTTGCCGTCGTCGCGGGCCAGCGAGACGTTGCCTGCGGGCGAGGCGTGGGCGCCGTCGGCCTGCGAATCGGGAGCCTGACGACCTGTGTGCAGCATCGTGCCTCGTCTATCTGAGGTAGTTGATGTCTGGTGAGTGTATTACTGCCGCAGTTTTGCTTGTAGCACCGGGCGCAAGACGAAGCGCTTATTAGGCTTCTCCAACATGCAAGTGTGCCCAAGCTTATTAGTCGTGATGTTTTAGTTGGAGCTCCGAGCTTCCGACGCCGCGGTTGATCAGCAAGGGTGGGTGTCTTGATTACCACAATCCTGATTGGTCAGCATGCCTGGCTCGCCATTACATCACTTGGTGCGCTCGTGGTTTGGGACTTTTTCCACAGAGTCACGCAACTCACCACCACCATCGACGCCGTCATCAGTGTCGCCCATTGCCCATCATGTTCTCCCGCACAGTTGCCTCGGTGCGCTCAGCCCACCATTGCTCCGGCCGGCCGTCTCGCTGACCAACCTACTCCAGACCCTGCTGCGGCAGACTGCCCGCCCAGCCGCCGCGCGAACGGCCCTTCGCGCGCCCGTATCGCCCGTCTCCCCCCTTCGACTCTCGCCCCTGCAGGCCCGCCTGCTGTCCGACCAGACGCGCTCAGCCATCGACAAGGCCGTCGCATCGGCGCCGGTGGTCCTCTTCATGAAGGGCACCCCCGAAATGCCGCAGTGCGGGTTCTCGCGGTTCGTCATCCAGGTGCTGGGCATGCAGGGCGTCGACCCTCAGAAATTTGCCGCCTTCAACGTGCTTGAGGATCCGGAGCTGCGCGAGGGCATCAAGGAGTACTCGGACTGGCCCACGATTCCGCAGCTGTACGTCGAGCGCGAGTTTGTCGGTGGCGCCGATATTGTCAAGAATATGAACGACACCGGCGACCTGGCCAAGCTGTTTGAGGACAAGAAGTTGGTGGTGACGGCCGGACAGGAGTAAAGAGGGGTGCAGTTCTGCTTGAACATGAGCCTTGGTGTACGATTATGGTATGGTTATCCTCAAGATACCATTGTGTACGCAATAGGGCGTGGCATATGTGACCCGACACGGGGTCAGGACCCGGAAGAACGCCGGGCACAATACTATGGCATCACATCTACCTATGCAGGATACGCCGCTCCGTCGGCCCTCATGTCGCTTCCCGCCGACCATATGGGCGTGCCATCCACGGGGTCCACCGTGTACCGCACAATCTGACCGCGTCCAAACAGCCCGCGCGCCACGTCTCTGACCACCGTCACCTTGTGGCCCAGCTTCTTCAACCCCTCGATCGTCTCCTCGGGCATGCCCTCCTCCACGTTGACAGTCCACTCGGCCTCCCTGCCGTCCTCGGGAATGCCTGCTCCGATGCATACTCGCGGCGCGTCGAGGGCTTGCTGAGGGTTCAGGCCGCCGACGAGCTGGCCCAGCAGCACTTGAACGTGGCCCTGCGGCTGCATGAAGCCCCCCATGACGCCAAAGGTCGAGTGCAGCGAGCCGTCCCTCACGTTCGTCACCATGCCCGGGATGATGGTATGGTAAGGCCTCTTGCGCGGCTCCAGACGGTTCGGGTGCGCGGCGTCGAGGGAGAAGTTGGCGCCGCGGTTCTGCAGCGTAAAGCCGCAGCCCTGAGGGATAATGCTGGTGCCGAAGCCGGCGTAGTTGGAGTTGATAAAGGACGCGGCGTTGCCCTGGGAGTCGGTGACGGTGAAGTACACGGTGTCGCTGCTCTGTAGTGCCGGTGAGGTGAACGCTGGAGGCTCACCGTGCTGGAGCTGCCCGGCGGCGCGATTCGGGTCGAAGAGTTTCGCGCGCTCTCCGAGATAACCTTTGGAGAGTAGGCCCTGGGTCGGAACAGCGTTGACGTTGGGGTCCGCGACGAACCAGTGACCGTCGGCGAAGCCCAGTCGTAGAGCCTCGATGATGGCGTGCAGGTATGGTGCGGTGTTGAAGTCGGCCGACGTAAAGGTCGGGATCTTGCCCTGCTTCTCGAGTTCCTGAAAGATGCCGAGGGCCATGAGTGCGACGATGCCTTGCCCGTTGGGCGGGTGTTCCCACAGCTCAACGCCCTCGCCTTCAGTCTGGCCTTGGCCGCGGAATTGCAGCGAGATGGGTGCAACAGGCTCGCTGCCAGCGTCGAGATGGTGTTGAAGGTCGGCAAGCTCGAGGTGGCCACCCAGGTCCTGAACGACCTGGACAAGCGCCTCGGCGACGCGGCCAGAGTAGAAACCCTCCTTGCCCTGCTCGGCGAGGGTGCGAAAGGTCCGCGCGAGAGTCGGATTCTTCATGAGCTCGCCGGCGCGGGGTGCACGGACGCCGTCGGGAGCGTTGGGGTCTTTCTTCAGCATCTCAGCGAAGTTTGGGGATGCGGAGCGTATATGAGCCTTGGAAGCTTTCCACTATATGTCGTTAGTCAACCAGATCCATTGGCGTTTCCTATGACCGAACTCGTCTTACAGAATGTGCCGCAACTTCCGACACGGGGAACCCCTTCTCGCCCAGCCGGATCGCCGGCGCCAGCACCGTCGCCATGTCGACTTTACCGCTGCCAAAACGCTCAACGGTATCGACCCATCCAGCAGCTGCGCCGGGCACGGTGACGCTGTGGACACTCTTCAAAGGAATCTCGCCGCGGGCGCCGTCCGCGAGGCCCAGGTCCCGCCGGATAGTGTCGAGAGTATACTTGGCGCCCGCGCGGCCGGAGCCGTTCATCGCTTTGACAGTACGCGATGCGGCATCCCAAAAGAGGATGAACATGTCACCACCAATGCCCGTGGAACAGGGTTCCGTCATGTTGAGACCGGCGGCTGCGCTCGTGCTCCTCGTCAGTCACATGTCGATACTCTGGGAACCGATCCAACAACGTACCAACTGCAACGGCAGCGTCCTGCGCGCTCTGTTAGTCTACGGAATCAGAGGGAGTCAAAGAATCGGAGGCGTACCGCTGCATTCCCGCCTGCGCGCAGAATCTCGAGGCCACATTTTGCGGCGAGCGGCTGCGTGCAAGCGACGATGCCCTCGGTGCTGTGGACGACGCTGCGTCGCGAGGGGAACTTCCACATGGTGATACAAAGACGAGCTGCGGGGGCGGCGGCGTGATGTCTGAAGAGACTACTTTCGGTCTGTTGCCCGCCTTTCAGAGAGAGAAGTGATTGAGGGAAGCATTCTCGGTTGTGGAAGGCCTCGGTAACTCAGCGACCCAACAAACAAAGGGTACTTGGCATTGGGTCACTTCCCCGCGATGAAAGCGGATGCGGATGCTTCCCGGGTGGGGTCAGATTCCTCGGGCCGTTGACCGGAGTTCTCAAACGGGCAGGCCGGACAGGGCCGAACGACGAGATATCCCCGAGTAGAGGGGGGATGGCATGGTAATGTTTACGGCAGTATGTATTGATGATAAGCAGGGGAGAATCTGCTCAAGTCTACGGAGTGGAAGCGTAAGGACCCTGGAGCATACATCAAGTAATGTGCGGAGATGCCCGTTGAGATTTGATGTGACTGGCTTGTATTATGTACATAGCCCTTCCATCTGGCATCGCGACAAATCTAAAACACCTCTATCTTTGGGCTTTGTCCCCCTTGGAATTGAATAGATGGATATTTCTCCGGTCGGCACTGCTCAAGTCACCTCACAAGCGCGAGCGAGGACCAGTCTGCAGCTCCCGAAGAACATCCTCAATCAGCCCAACCGCATCCGTCGCCATCCCGTACCCAGCCTGGCACCCCGTGCCACCGGCGCCATAGTTGTGCACGAGCACCCGTGAGGCACCTCTTATAGAGGTTTCCTCCCGCTCAACGCGGGCGCCGCCTTCGCGCGAGGGACGGATCCCAGCATGGGCAAGCACTTCGTGCGGCTGCTCGCTCAGCTCGGGGCACAACGCCGTCGTGCGCGCGAGGATGGAGTCTGTCTCGTATGCATATGTCGCGGCGTCTCTGCTATCTGTTAGTCTGCAGTGCTTGGGCCAAGCATTCGGGGCTATGGCTAATTCAATGCCCTTTTGCCGCCGACGATCACGTTGCCATTGGACCCCGGCCGCGGGACTATGTACGTCTCGTAGTCGCGCCCGTGCCGCATGACATTGTGCTTGACCGCGGGCGCCGTCGTGAGGACAACCTGCCCACGTTTCGGGTAGCACTTGAAGTCCTCAACTCCCAGCAGTATGCGCGCCGCGTTGTCGGAGCGACTGGACACTGCCCGGGTGTCAGAGCTGGCAAACGGCGGTCCAGATGCTGTCAAGCTTCTGGCGCACAGAGCGAACGCCATGCTGATCGCGCAGGGTGTCGTGAAGGGACGCGATGTGCTTGGGCGTGGCGCGCCGAAGGGTCCGTAGAGTGCAGAGCATGCTGTACTCAGCGCCAGCTAGCAGCTCATCGACAGGCAGGATCATGAACGACATGAAGGGATCGGCCATTGCATCACGTGAGGTACGATTCTCTGTGGCCACCTAATATCTATAAGATACTCAGATATGGCTTGGATCTTATCACGCGGAGGCGTTGGCATCCAATACTCCGCGAATCGTGTGCGGGCAACACAAACTCCCTCGCCTCACTCAAATGCCATCATATCTTGGGCAAGGTGCCTCTACCCTATGCGGCCCGTTCTCAGCGCGTCCAAGTCCTTGCCCGGCTTGTCAGAGATGTTGCATCTAGCCCTGAATACTAAGCCAGCCGAGATGGAGCAGCGTCAATAAAGAACATCATGATGTACTCTGAAGAGCCATCTTGAGGAGAGATTGTTCTAGGTGGCCATTACTTGCGCGGGTCGAGGCCGCGCCGGGCGACAAGGGCGACATCGAGACGGATGATGTCGGCGCTATGCTATCAACAAGAGAATCCCGCATGGGACCCCGTGTGTAAGTCTAGTCACCCAGCAATCTGATGACAATGGCCTCATTTGTGGGTGCAGCCAATGCCCATATCGCGATCTATATCGATCCGTCAGGGCTATCCCAGATATTGGTCGGTCTGACCGCACACAGGTCCTTGAATGAGATAACGATTGGCACTTCACTCATAGATTTTTCGATGCGGCCGGTGGCTCCTCTCCTCGGCGTCTCGAAGGACGTGCATTGAACCGAGGGATTGTTGGCGCGACGCACACATTTTAGCTTCGCTTTGGGCTCGAGATCTGGAAACAGCTGCCGCGCCACCTCCAAACTAATGGTCCGAGGCACCATCCGACGGAAGCCGAAACGACTGGATGTTCACTTATGAATTTTGGGCAAGACTTAGTATTGTACACCCACACAAGATGATATTACTATTGAGAGCAAGAAAAGCCGCGAGGTAGGACAAACTAGACCCGATACAACTGCTCAGCCCAAAATGCTGTACACTCTTAATCGAACCCAAAGTTATCCACCACCACTGTGCTACGAAAATTGAAAGCCGAGCCAGAAGCTGGGATCTTAGTGGTTTGCCAACACAACACCAGTCCCGCGACTCGAAATGTACGAGCTTTTCCTCTAGACCTTGATAGGGTCGCAGCTGAGTGCGAGCAGAGTACCGCTGTTGTCCTGTCGAGACGATCAGTTTAGATTCCTTCACTACCAAAGATGAAGAGTCACATACGTCCTTGCAGCAAGCAACTTGTCCGTTGCAGTTGTCGTCCAGCAAGTCGGTAATACCAATGACTGTTTTCTGCGTCAGATAATTACGCATCAACCGCAGTTCGCGAAAAAACTTACGGACGGCAATATTGAGCTTCGCGCACTCGCCGAGCAATCCGCCGTCGAGCAATCCGCTGAGGGCACCGCCGTTGTTACCATCACCACTCTGCTTGTTGCAGCAGGACACAGTCTGCTGGTCGCCGCAGCTTTCTTGAGCTTGTGCGACCGTGACATCTCCATATTGACGTTCATGGTAGTGAGGCGAAGCCATGGCGGACGCAACGAGTGCGGCGACAGAGATGACGAAGCGCATTTTGACGATAGTGGATGAAACGCGATGTAGTTGGCTGGAAACGAGTGTTATGTAGGCTGGAAAGTAGCTTGGAGGGTGTGAATGAATGGATTTGAAGTCAATCATGGGCAGCAGTTGCTCCTTTTATACTTAAGATTCCTCCAAGATGATTCCCATGCTAGGCAAAGCGTACGGACCGTACTCCGTAAGGTCGGCGCATCTGGCTTGTCTTTGGGCGATCATCTGTGTTCCGGCAATCCTCATTCCGTCTCATTGAAAAGCATTCTTTGCGTTGCTCCTAATCTCCCGTATGCAGGGCCGAAGATTTCGAAGCTAGATGTCGATCCGCTAACGGTTTATGGTCATCGGCGAGACGTTGCCTCGCTCTCAGCAATGCAAGGGGCTTTGTTCGCAAGCTGAAAAGACGAGGCTGGTAGCATCGCAAGCAAATTAACATTGTTATTGGCCGAGGAGCGTTGCGATTATTTACCTTCAACATGTGCCTGATGAGTGATGAAATAAATCGATAAATATAGGATCTCCAAGTGCGAAGGCTCTGTTATCAAGCCTCCGACAGCAACCATTCATCTGAGGGGCCTCTACCAGGTCTGCCGCGCAAACTTCAAGATGATGTGCTCAAAAATAGAGGCCACTTCTTGGCCACTGACGCTTCGGTCGATTTTTTGAGCCAAACGGCAGATCGTTGCACTGAGCCACTCCGTAGCATGTGTCGCAGGGCCTGTCGTACCTGAGACTTTGTCTCATGTGACTGTGCGGAGATCAGGTTATCGAAAATGTGTGCACGTATGTTTCAGAACTTGTCTACCCTCAAACCGCAAACTCCGCTTGCTGAACTTCCATTTAAGAGAGAAATACGAATTTGGGGTCGCCTGTGGAGTTATGCGGATGCGATGGCAAGTCTTTGGTAACGTAGACACCGAGGTCTGGCGGGATGTGCCATAGACGATGACCTCACTACAATTGATTAATTCAAGAGCTGAATGTATCCAGCTGCCTGCCTAGAGACACTCACGAGCGAAATGTCTTGGGTCAGCAGCAGGACCTGTCTTAACCGCTCATTGATGGAGAGACATTTCTGAAGTTCAAATTAACCGCCCCTGCCAAGCGCGCCCTTGTTGACTGATCTTGAATTCGCTGGCACCTGCGAAGGTTTGAAATCACGGAAATGAAGTGAGTAATGTGGTGGGTCTCCGGAACCAGCCGTGGTTGGTTTTAATTTTCGAAGAGCACGAAGAAATGGACTTGGTCGCCCGAATCTCAGCAGATGGCTTCAATTGGCAATCCGCTTGTGAGTGATGGATGGCCGAGACCGTACGGCTGGACACGCGCGGCATATGGGCAGGGGCACAGGCAACCATGGCTGAGACGCGGTGAAGTATGTGCTGGTGAGACACAATGTTGTTAATGCTATTGTGCGTCGCGCTGGGTTGTACAGCGCGACACATCATTCTGTGGTACATCAAACGTCATGACAGCTTCGCGACGCGACTCCACACGGAAGCCGGAGACCGAAATGAGGGAGGCAGCTTGACAGGATCAGGGAGACATCTGCACATGCAACCCATTCCAGTTTGAGCTCATTCGGTGGCCGATCAATCGCTCAATGTTTGCGGCGGGCTGCAGCCATTGCATCAGCCGGGTTCAGCTACGCCTCTCCGCAAATGCATACGAGGGCTTCATGCTGTCAGTTATTTGCGATAACACCTTCATTTAAGATTTCCGATGTGACTATGGCGCTGCTACGAATCGAATAATGTTTCCTTCTTCCAGCTCATTTGTTGAAGGCGCCTTAGATACTGGTAGATATTGGTCACTGCTGCTTAATCAGGGCATTACGTAGTGCCATGCAAGAAATCTTAGAAATCGTGAAGTTTGAAATGAGCTGAAGCAAATGAATGCATACGTTCAAGTTATCTGCATCCTGACAAACCAGCGCGAACATTACCTCCAAATAAGATTGGTAACGAATCCCCGGGCATTGAGACTCTAAGGCTTTAGATCAGAGCTGTAAGATTTGGCAAACACACTAAGGGTATTTTGTCCCCTCTGAAAATTTCCCGTATGCAAGCGTTGGTGGCAAGGTCGATCGATGGTAGTAATGACTTTGACACGGGCACCGGACGCAAGGCTCGTATGGTCCTGTGGTCAAGTCCGAAGGAATTAGAACCAGCGTAAGCTTGCGAGTACGCCGTGCAGAACCAATCATCGAGGATGATCAGGCGGAGTCTTGGAGTCTTCAAACTAGCCAGCACGCGCATCGCGTCAACGCAATTCTGACAGGTTACTGATGATTCGATGGATGAAGATCGAAACCTTTGTCGAACGCAAGCCCAACCAACAATTTGATACGACCTACACATTGCGCTATAGTATGCACCGTAAGCGAATTCGAAGTCACGGTAATAGAATGATAATACTTGATAATACTTTTGCTCCCCTAGCTAGCTGTTCAACTCACTAGGTTAGAATGAGTCGAGATCATTCTCTGGTATAGGGTAGGAACTCGGTTGACGAGATTTTTGGACTGCGGCACTATGGGGCCCTGAACAGTACCCGGCCCACCTCGGCCAAGAACCAGTGATACCCCGGGGCCCGTAGTCTCTCCCGCATTGGCATGACCAGAGGCCAGCTGAACTGCAATTCGCTGCAAAGGGGCGAGTTAGACAGATTAGCAGCGACAAGAAGGACCTTGATCATCAGACAGAGCCAACATGCAGATGCAAATGAGGGGCACCGAATTGGTGATCCAGACTGGTTCGCTCCCAATATCCCCCAGAGCCACGCGATGGAACGGGAACCCGCCACTTGACAAAAGTCATTGGAAGCCACGATGGCTCTGGTAGGCAGAGAAGCACGGTGACGCGGTCTGCATGGCAGGGCTGCATATAACTCTAGGACGACTCCGCGTCGGCAATACCTGCAGCCTGCGCGACGCATCCGCCGCTCGGCATTTCCCTTAGGGGTGTCGTCAGACAGGGCCTAAGTTCCCAAACGGCTGGCTGTCGGCGCTTCCTCCCAGATCGGAACATACGGGGGGTTAGTGCCTATGCAAGTCTCCCGTCGTCCGCCCACAATCCCGTGAAGACAGGGCCTGAGCGACGCATCGGAACGATGGTCGATGCTTGGCATGACAGCCATGCCGTGAAAGCACGAGGAGGCGGAGAGTCCCCCTCACGACAGACTGCCTAACTTGGGCGGCGCCGGATCGCTTCCGGGCTGCCGGTTGGGTCAACAAAAATCGACTCATGGTGGCGGCGGCTTACATGTAGCCGAGGAGACTCAGCATGCGGAACTCAGCCTACCGGCAGCCGCAGAAGTGAAGGCCTAAACGAAGTGGCCTGGACGCATACGTTCTTCTGACGACGATCTACGCTCTGTTCGCCAACTTGCGCATCGGTGAAAACTGCGGCCAGGCTGCTTGTTAGCCCGCTAGTCTGCTAGCAGACTCGTCAAGCCTGTTTACCGATTCCCCCTGTACCTTGCCAGTACAATACGCAAGTTGCAGCGGGACGGTCATGCCCGTGGGAATTCAGACAACGCTCATCACATTGTCGGTCCGACGACTGTTTGCCTTGGCACCAGACGTTACATAACACAGATACATCAGGCTCAAGATCCTACGTCTCACCGAAACCAGGAGTTTCTAACCAGTGCGTCGCCTTTGTCTGGTTCTAGCCATGCTTAACGCCTTCGTTGTTGGCGCTGGGATAACAGGACTCAAAGTGCGTACAGTTCAGCCCGGCCACGCGACAAATAGCACATGCACCAAGACACGCCGCAGAAGCGGTCGGAGCGAAAAGGCAAAAAGAGCGAGGTTCATTTGAGTCTGACACTATTGCGGATACGTATCCTGAGACCTGCATCGGCTGTGGCCAAAACTGTCGCTGGCCAGCACTTTCATGAGGCAGGCATAGGCTAACCCAATGGCGACCGATGACAGCACTCACGGCAGCATCTCCGGAGCTAGATGTCCATTTCGGAGTGCTATGTGATTACAGATTAATGATAGAAAGCGCTGCTGAGCCCACCGCATCGGGTGGGATGTGCCATCGCCTTTGGTGGTCCCGATAGTAAGGGTCAGGTGCTACCGCCTCAGTACAATGTGCGGTCGTGCGTGAGGCATATGAGGGGGCCAAGTCAGGTCGGCCAGTCAGAGCCTGCGACGGTCCCCTTCTGTTCACACGTACTGGGGGCTGCCTCACAGGCCTCGTGAAAGATCCTATGGAGACGCGGGGGCTACATAAGTCTCATTAGGGGAGTGAGGTCAGGTGGACCTACCTTCTGGAATCAGGTAGCTAGTTCCTGACGCCTGAGGCTGAACTTTGTCGCCCTTGATGTAGAGGTCAAAGTCATCGTTGGGCCAGGTGGTCACCCACGTATCGAAGGGGTATCGATAGTTTGCAACCGGTGCATTCGGGTTAGGCAGTACCTTTTGCTCTGAGCCGGTGGCTGCTAGGGTCTTAGGGGTCTTGTTATTCTCTAGGGCAAGCCATTTGCAGGGAGAATTATTATCTCGCGCGCACCGCCACCATTTCGAAGGCTCAGGCTTCGGCTCCGGCTCCGGCTCCGGCTTCGGCTCCGGCTTCGGCTCTGGCTTCGGTTTGTTAGGGTCAGGCTGGCTACCGCAATCTTCGACGAGAGCCACAGCTGCCTTGAAAACGCTGACATACTCAGCCACGAATGCATCCAGCGCAACGGTGCTGCGCGGGAGGCAGGTCGAAAGAATACGAGTGAGCACGCTCGTTAGTTCCGCTTTCTCGATGTGTACGGCACAGGTTCCTGGGTCTTGTTTAAACTATTAGTGTCCCTGCGCGTTGACCACACATGTATAGGTAAGGAACGGGTTGGTACTAACTTGGCTTGGGGACAGGTCTCGGTTTTACGCACGAGTCTCCCTCCAGCTTATATCCTGGAGGGCAGCAGGCGTATTCTCCTGTCTCGCGATCCTTGTGCAAGGTGCCTTGGTCTTCGCCCGGACTGCAGATTGGGCTGTTCTGGACACAGGCCCAACGGGAACCATCCCGTACCGGAACCTGGCCTGTCCTCGTCTAAGGTATTGTTCCGCTGTCGGAGAGTGCCATCCCGCATACCTCTTCGTTTGCACATTTCCACCTTGGAAGGTCAGCTTGAGCGCAAACGGGCACAGGTCAGACACAAGGCAATTGTACTCACTATGCCGTCGGGTGGAGTGTCAGCCGACGCAACAGCGAGCGGAATGGTGGCGCATGTGACAAGATAATGCCAGAGCATGATGATGGCGTCTACAGTGTTGATTTGCGATTTTCTGTTATGAATAGCAATAACGATAGCTTTACGTCTTACCGAGTGGAAGAGCTCAGGCCTTTAATATCCGCCGTAGTCGTCGGAAGGTGGCTGAGCTGGAAACCTATGCATCAACGGCCAGGACGAAGTCAAGTGGTCTTTGCGTGTCAGAGGTAGCAACGTCATTGCAGCGATGTGACGGCTTCGCCGAGTCCCGCCGCAATTGCTCGTTGTTCGTGGCTGGCTGAGCCCGCACGCATGCTGCGTGGAGACTCCACGACAAGCGAGATCCATATCATTTGAGATAACTACGGTTGCGTGGCTGGGATTGGTGGACGAGACGACGGCGGCGCGGCGGCAGACAATACGTCGGGAGTAGAACTGCCTGCATAAGTATTGTGTTCCCTGGCGCACTGACGACTTTGGGACGCCCCATGCTCAGCTGGTCTGTGTCATTGCCCTGTTTAGCGTCATGAACATTATGTTACCAGTAATAGCTGAAATTGTTTCGCCCTGAACGCTTCTGGCAATGGCAATGCTCATCAGACGACGTAGTGTCTTATGAAGTCCGATGTTGACGGAGAGCTCACACCTAGGGCGGGATAGATCGCCGCATTAGTTCCAAGTCACACGGCCCTTCACTTGACGATGCAACCTCGGAAGGCAACGTCAAGTCGCAAAAACCGCTGTCTGGTCTGCAACCCTTGCCTCTCAGCTCGGCCTCAGAATCACAAGGTACCGTATACACTCAGAAAATTCATAAGAGTCCTACTGATGTCTCGTCCCACTCACTGCTGCGGGGGGCAATAGTCAAGCTCATCCAATGAGCTACGATAACGTTTCATAACATCCCGTGGCCCCCAGCCAACCAAGAGATCGGATTCCCTGCAAGATGCGGCAGCGGGGCAGCTATGAACTTTCTGAGTTTATGGTATCAAGCTGAACCAGGTAAGTCTTGCATTGTCGAATGGGCTGAATCTGAGTGTGCAGCCATGCAGAAAGGTAAGACAAAAGCCTACGAGGTCTCTAGGGTATTTAGCCAAGGTAGGCCAGGTATCTACAGGGCCCACTCATTGCACTGGGCCACCAGGCTAATGTACCACAGCTTCAAACATCGTAAAGGCATCGCAATGCAATTGCAAGCTGCCTACCTAGTATTTCGTATGCATCTCATCCGCTGCAATAACTGCCTCGCAACGGGCCGGCATACTTGCAACTAGATCCTGTACATACCAGTCCCGGCCAGTCCGGCAGAGCCTCCCGAGCTTCCTTGACAATCGGCGCAGTACATCGTAGTTCTGTTGGTCTTGCGGATAGTTATCTTGCATCCAATCCTTGATCTACCGCCACACGGTCTCAATTAAATTGAGATCTAGGCTATAGGGAGGCCAAGAAGAGACTTCAACGCCGCGTTCGTCAAAGTCGGCTGCCGTTAGCCGCGAATGGGGATACGTGCTGGTGCATTATCTTGCATAAAGCGATAGCCTGGATTCAGGCGAATCTAGCCATCAACCAAAGGCACAACGCGATCGCAATAGCGCTCTGCATTAATAGAACCCCATTTCTTCTCCCAAAAGACGCAAAGCTCCTTGCCGTCCCCAGAATAGCAACCCTAGAACATCTAGCTAGCCTTGCGTTGAGAATGACTCCACGATACAGGTCGGGTCAAGCTCTTCGCTAGGCCTCCGTGTGACCTACGTCTTCGTATGCCCTCTAGCCGTAACGCAAATCTCGTCAGACCAAGGCTCGTAGCCCTATTACTTCAAAGTCTAATCTCGATATACGTAAGACTATTCGAGCCGGAATTGTCGGTTCTTTTCAGAGATTGGCGGCTTTGTCCACGCATAGCAGCGACGGTAGCCAAGCTTCCGTAAGGTATGGCGAATACATTACTCGCCAACGGCCCAACTAAGGATTTCCGGAATCTAGTCGTAGGGCGCACGGCGCCCTTCCTTGCTTATTCGAGCATCTCATTCCTTGAAGACGTTCAGTAGCGAACCCAAGTGTTAACCAGGGCCGCGAGATTAGTTCGAAGTTCTGTCTGAATCAAGGGGTAAGACCTCATGGTTGAAACGGAACAGAAGTTGTAACCCAGGCCAGGGCATCACTCATTCCACACGGTACTCAGTGGGTTGGTCACGCAAAAGGTTGCGATTGAACAGACTGTCACTACGTTTTGACCGGAGACTAAGTGATATACCTGATGGGCCGTGACCACAGCAGATAGCCAGATTGCAATGCACAGTCAATTTCCCATTCATTGCTTTCACACACAGGATACCCGATCACTAAGTTAGAAAACCTGTACACTGTAAAACACGCGACAAATACCCGAACCTTTTCCTCCAAAAAAAGAAAAAAGAAAAAAAACCCAACTCAGTCCATTATCCCCCGCAAAAGTCCTCTCCTATATGTGCTCATCACGGCCAAGCTATTCATGACAGTGCCCTGAGAATGATGGAAGCCCAGAGTCGAAAAAAGGGAACCTCTCGTACTATTCAGCAGCAAAGGCAACTTCAAGATTGGGGCAGTTTCGTAGTCATTCTTCTTCAAGTAGTTCATACCATTCCGGAATATCCTTGATGAGAGTCCACATATACTTCTCTAACTTAATCGCACACTTGGTGTACACTGTTGTTGAGTCGTTATATTGCCGACAATTGCTGAATATTAACTTGACGTCGGCGACAAGATCTTTTGGAGCAGTATAATGATCATGCTCTAGTCTGTCCTCGATAGTCGAAAAGTCCATCGGTGATGTGATGACATTATAGTAATCGGGGACTTCGTCTTTGTTAACCGGATGGAGGAAGGGCCATGCTTGTTTGTGGTTCTGCAATTGATACAGAAAACGTCGAAGTTCAGTAAAGTGAGGTCCGTGACGTGGTGCCCGGGCTAGTTCGTCCATGTCTGGAGACCAGCCAGTTGCCCGAATAGCAGGGATTGAGAGTGAATCGATTGGAGTAACCACACCGCTGGCCCACTGCTGAGGTGGTTGATGGATAATGTGGCTCTTGCTCAACAAACAAATTTTTGCTTGAACGGTTTCCTTTTGCTTAAGGAGCATACGACCAACTTCGAGGTAACGTATTCGCGGAACCATAGAGCATTGCATAAGTGTCCCTCCTTCGTAATCCTTAATATACCCCATCCATATGGATTTTTCCAGGGTAATATCTTTAGTGAAGCCTTGCTTTGAAAAATAGCCTGTGGCATAGTTATCGGCATAAGTGAGAAAATGCATTACAGGGGAAGTAGCCTTGACGAAGTCCTTTAGGTGGGCCATGAGGTGCGCTCCATATCCTTTTACCTGTTGATCGGATGAGACGGCGCAAAAAACAATTTCAGCAAACTTGCGTTGTTGAAATGCTCGATATGTTATCCCGCCAATGACCTGAAGGGGCATTTTGACGATGGCCATGGATACGTGGTTGCGATCGTAGACGAGACGTGCGAGATAGTCTTTGGGCATTTTCGGCAATTGCTTTTGGAATAAGCATTTGAGACCAGTAAGAATAACCGTACTCTCCGCCTCTCCATCATTATTGATAGCTCGAAACTCGATTTCTTTATTTCGTTCTTCAATCACTGCAGGCTGTGAAAGAGTCAAATAAAAAAGTCCCACGTTGTAGCAAGATTCTAGCCCACCTTCTCTGGAAAAGGAATTCTTTGATACGGCAGTGGAGGATGAACATCCGATTCTGTCGTTGCGTTATGGAAAGTCTTAATCCTTTTGACATCGGAAGGGGTATTCGGTTCCTGGGAAGCCGGGCGCTTTGCAATTGGGCCAGTTTCGACTGGGGCAATTTGCCCGCAGTCGCCCGGAAATGGCAACAACTCTCCTTCGTCCATCTATAACGAATGGCTGTGACTGCCGGTGACTTGATTGTTCGACGCAACGACCGTGCAACAGTGTTCGTAATTAGTGCTGTTTCCCCGCGGTCTTGATTCTTTAATGAAGGATGGGGATTTGATGTCTGTTGAATGTCATAACATTACTCTGTCACGTGATTAGAAGTGCGCTGCACGTGCCTAGCGATAGAAGCCATACGCTACAAAATGAAGCTGTGTCGAGCCACAGCGGCCGGCAAAGCCTAAAAGCTTGACTCCTTGAACATAACGTAGTGATTCTTGAATTTAATCAACAAGTAGAAGAATGTATTCACTAATTAGTTTATTTGGGGGTTTCCTCCCCGTCTTAGCATGGAGGGCTCGTTACTGTCGCTGCAATCAACAGATTGGAGTCAGGCATTGGATATTCGCATTTAGCAAGGGAGCCTCACATGCCGCTCAAAATGCGTCTAAACATCTGGCCATTTTGTGGACGTCGCCCCGGTGAGGTCTTACGGTGCACCCCATCATGGAGCTCCTAGCAGATTGATGTCGGTCGACGACTGAGGCACGAATGCGGGCCCGCACACCAGCAACAGCATCTACGAAATCTTGGAATGTGAATTGTCCAACGCGCAGGCATCGGCACGAAAGCTTTACCTAGCTCAAGCGACTGGTCATATCAGCTAATTACTCGTAGTGCGTACTCCGTACATACTCTTTGCTGATTCTCCACGTAGCGTACCATGCATGCTTAGCTCCCCTCCTCCCTTGGGGTCGAAAACAAAGAGGACGGCGACTAATGCAATAGCCACGGAACGGGCGGCGGCATTAAACACGTGTCGGGATGTCGGGGCAAAAAAGCGCAATATGGCAATGGTTCCGGACAGAAGACCCCAAGCATCATGCCATAGAGTGGCTTCGGTTGATAGGACCTGAGTGTGCTAACAACGGCTTTAGGCTGCCTGGTGCCTAATTACAAGTCCCCTGACAGCACCGTCTCGGCAATATTCTTTGACATGCGATTCATCTGCGACGCCAGGGTCCCAGTGCAGGTAGCACCACCCAATGGCTGCCCGCCGGTGACGAGACCCTCTTGATGGGACGAGCTTCTGCAATGCCGATGATTTAAATGCAGCCACGGGCGTCGTTGGCTTCATGCGCAGCGCGATGCCTCGGCACGGGGTAGCCCCAAACGAGGATATTGGTGCTGTGGACAGTCTTCGCCATTGAGGCAGGAGGCAAGCCTTTGGCTGAGGGTGTGAAACATTTTATGCGAAGTCATGTTACCCGAAGAGCGAATGATTATAATGCTGTAGCAGATGCTGTCTGTCTCGTGCAAGACGCTCTCCTACTAGGGATGCCTGCAAGGTGTCTGGAACGAGTGTGACAAGAAAAGGTGCCTCGTGCCACTCCGCCAAGGTTGTCTACGAGAAAGTTACCCTCTTCAAAGACCCAAAACGGAGCAAGGGAAAGGTTTGAAGCTCACGGCAAAGACATAGTGGTGGCGCTTACAGGGGCATCGGCCGACCAATTCAAGCCCAGAGGGCCAAACGGCTTCCGCCGAGAGCCACGCGACGGGATGAGACCTCGTCACTCTACCATAACCAGTTTGGTCGCGCGAGAATCCCGGGCCTGGTGAAGCCGCAGAGTGCCTCTTTTTGGACGACAGGGCTGCATATGCGTGGTGATGGGAGGTGGGAGACTTTCACGCCGGCAAAAACTAGGTAGCCATTAGCGCGCTGTGTAGCATGCACGACGCAAATTCGGCCGCTCGGCGTTTGCCTGAGCTCCCCATCGAGGCAGCGGGCCATCATCCCGTTCTTGGGTGCAGATCGAGGGCGTGGCTTGTCCGGAGTCTCGCACAAGCTGGTTCTCGAGAGTCTCCCACATCGGAACAGGGGGCCCAGTGCCCACGGGCCCTCCCGTGATCCGCCCACAATTCCGTACGGACAGGGCCCGAACCGCGCCTTGCCATAATGATGGCTGCTTGGCAGGCAGCCACGCCGTGAAGGCGCGAGGAGGCGCAAAGACCTTCTCACGGCAGACAGCACGATGGCGTAGTGCAGCGCCGTAACGGCTCCGGGCTGTGGACTGGATCAACTCACGAAATCGTTCGATGGCGGTGACGGGCTGAGAGAACCAACAATGCAGGAAGCAGCATGGCAATTGTCACAGCTGTAGCCAATGCCAGACGCAATGGCCTGATCAATGTGTTGATGGTGTCGGCGCAGTGCCTACAGAATACGGCAGCCGCCCGGATCTTCTTCTTGGGCAGGCAAGTGTACTTCGGCAGTGCAACTATGTCTTGACATCACCGCAATGGAAGTGAATGCTCTGCACAGATATCACAAAAGCCCAGCTTTTTGACACCTCACGATTCCATGAAGGATAAACAAGCTCACTGCAGGCTTCCGGTCAGATACCATTCATCGCAATACTGGTACTAACAAGCGGTATACTATTCTCAACAATTGAACTCTCCCGTTACACGTGCTTATCATAGTGGTCTGGGTGCTTCTTCGCCCGCTCATCTGCTAGTGGTCTCGTCAAGCCGGCTGTGCCGATTACCCTTTTGCCTTAAGCTGTACGGCATATGCGAGCTTTGGGTAACACATGGTCATGCCCGTAAGAGTTTAGCCACAACATTCGTCACCTTTTCCGTCTCATCACTGCTGCCCTTGGCTTCCGCAAGCGACTAAGACAAATTCATCAGGCTATGAGCTCTAGCTTCTTGCCAACGCCAGGATCTTCTCTCCGTCAAGTCCGCTGCCTTCGCTTCACTCCGACTATGCTCAACGTCCTAGTCGTCGGCGCCGGGATAGCCGGGCTCTCCGCGGCCATCTCACTTCGGAGGGTTGGCCACTGCGTTCACATCTACGAGCGGTCCGCTTTGAACAGCGAGGTAGGCGCGGCCATCACCGTGCCGCCGAATGCCACTCGCTTCCTGACCGCCTGGGGCCTCGACCCTGTGCGGTGGGGCTTCGTCCGATCCCGCCGCATCACTTATAACGACCCCTTTACGCTCGAGGTCAAGGCTGAACTATCCAACGCTGGTATGCCGAGCTCTGTGGGCGGCGCCGACCTTTACTATGCCCATCGCGTCGACTTGCACAACGCTCTCAGGTGGATGGCGACCCGCGAAGACGGCCTTGGCACACCGGCGACTCTTCATGTCAGGTCCCACGTGGTTGACTACGCAAGTACCCTTCTGCTTTTGATGCTCCATGTCTCATACATCCGTGTCTGTTAGGACCCCATGAAGCCGTCCATTATCCTGGACAACGGTCAAAAAATCTGCGGCGACGTCGTAGTCGGCGCTGATGGCATCCATTCGGCGGCCGCCGAGGCTGTACTTGGTCGCAAGAACCAACCAATGCCACCGCTTCACTCCAATTACTGCTATCGTTTCCTCATTCCTGCTTCCAAGTTGGAGGAGGATTTGGAGACTCGTTTCTGGAACGAGGATCGAGACGGCTGGATTCGACTGTTCCCGCACAACGAGACCAAGCGCAGGCTCGTTGTCTACCCCTGTAGAAGGTGTGTCTATGTCGTGGTCACGCCCTGTCTCTGCCTCGCCGCTACTAATGCTACTCTTAGCAATACCGTTCATAATTTTGTGGCAATGTTTTATGACGAAGAGGCACGTTGGGGGGCGAAAGAAAGTGAGTGCCAAATCCAAGTCCTTGGAAAAATTGGTGGCAGAACCATGGTCTCATCCAACCCAGACTGGCAAGCGAGCGTCAACATTTCCGACGTCCTCAGCAGGTTTTCAGATTATCACCCACGCCTCCTCAAGGTCATATGGTTGGTGATCTCGAGTACAGTGGCACTTGACTCTTCTGACGGCGATATAGTAAAGCAACAGAGGCAAAACGATGGCCCTTGCTCTACCGGCATCCCCTTCCCACATGGCACAAAGATCGTATGACTTTGGCCGGAGACTCTGCTCATCCAATGCTTCCACGTACGTCTCTGTTCCTCAGCCCTTGACGAGAGCCCTCGACGAGATGCTAACGTTACTCAGACCAAGCCCAGGGCGGTGCGCAAGCGTTGGAAGACGGACTCGCCCTCGGTCTCGTCCTCCACGGCGCGTCCACACCAGAAGATATCGAGAAGCGACTCGGGATTTACGAGAGCGTGCGTTACAAAAGAGCGAGTGCTATTCAGATCCTCAGCAGCGTTGGCCAGGACCAGTCGGAGCTGATACACGATGAGCTACGTCATTACATGCCCGACGACAGAATACCCAGTCGGTGGCATAAACCCCTGTAATATCCTCTTCACACTATCTGACAGGGCGGTACAGGGTGCCCGGAAGATTTCGTTAGATACAACTTTGGGTTCGACATTGTTCGCGCAACCCTGAACGCCATGCGAAAATTCGACCCAACTTACCAGCTACCAGCAGGTTTTTTTGAAGGCGAAGTCATTGCCGTTCCGGCGTGATTGGGCGCAATCAGCAAAGCAATCACGGCAGAAGGCCAATTCTAGCAGACTGAAATGATGCGGCGCGGACATGAAACATTCTTATCTCTCATGCAAGCAAGCCATACCAATTGTCCCGTCGTAGCTACTCTGAGCTGTCATCTATGCTATGGAATACTCGACGTTACCGCAATGAATCGTAAGATCCAGCATCGTACTTTGCATGTCCGCCATACGCACAAACTGCGCGTATAAGTCGCCAAGGCGCCATTCGCTCAAGCCGGCTTCTATTGAGCATTAGGACCATCACCACTGTACGCCGGTGCCCATTCGGACGCATTTAGCGGCAGGCTGTCCCAGTCATAAGCATTGAATGTTTTGCCAAAGTGATCCATTTTCGTATTTGCAGCAAGCTCTGGCAAGAGGTGACCGCTTCTTTCAAAATCGGATATCCATGCGTTGTCGTGTGTTCTGGGGAGACTGGGATTGAATGAGCCAAAGAGTTCGACTTCATCGGGCTCAGCGTTTGTCCTGGCTCTTTCGACGGCCTCAAATGCTCTCTCGTTCAACTCGCCCACAATGACACGAATCCTGCGGATTGACTCGGACGGCGCGAGCTCAAGAATCCTGTCAAACAACTGCGTGGCCTTGTTCGTGAGATGCTGATCAAGGGAGACGAATTCGTGAGAGGGATTGATGAGCATGTTGGCGAGAAGGATGATGAGTCCGGAAAAGTGAGAGTAAATGCAGTACCTGGATATGTCAGCCGGAGGTAAAGCACATGAAGACAGGGAGGTATAAAGTACCAGACGAGACACTCTGTTGGACCACACTTTTCAAATAGTTTCATGCACTCTCGGCTCAGCTCAACACACCGACTCCATCCACCGGGGAAAGGAGGGCTCTGACTTTGGGCACTTGCCGTTGCGGCACAACTGTCCATGCACTTTGCCAGATCTTGGATCGCCTCACGCCCCTCGGAGCTGATCCTCCTGATCCAGTCGACGCTGTGGCTGTACAGGCCGTGGGTCATGATAGTACATAGGAGGTAAGTGTAGTGCATCTTAGTAATCATGACCAGCTCTGCAGGATTGAGCGTAGACGCGGCATGCTCGATCTGAAACGCCGCAGGGACGCGTTGGTACCAGCGGTCAAGCTGAGCTTGCATTCGGCAGATGCGTCGTAGGCGTTCCTCCTGCGGGACTTTGCTGGAACGATTCGAGTAGAGTAGGTCATAGACCAGGCCCTCTATGTGCCCCAAGTCGACTCGTAACCGGTGATAGTTGATGTGACTCCGACCGTCTTGCGTCCAGATGAGCCCGACACCGTCAGGTACGGTTAATGACGGCAGTGGCACGTCAATGTCAGTATCTGACTGCACAGATGGCGCCTTCATCCGCAGTGAAATGTCCTACATTCAATGTTAGCCTTGGCACCCAGTCTCGCCGATATGTAGTCATTTGGCCTTGCCTTGTCAAGTGTGTAGGCTATCCAAAAAACTCTTGACCGCTGCTCATTCTCCTCGGGCGGAAATTGGCCAGCTGCTTCCTGGGAGTGTAGTCGAAGTCGGTGCGCCAGCCTTATTGCCGTTCCAATGACAACGCTTGCTGGTTTCGGGTCACTGCTGCTCTGGAACAGCAGCGCAATGCCGAGCAGGACCTGGATACCGAGCAAGTCCTCCTCCCTGCATACCAAGTCCGAAACCACAGACTGGGCATTCTTCAGGTAGACACTCGCTTCTTG
Organism: Tolypocladium pustulatum; assembly: GCA_024340155.1. Classification (NCBI taxonomy): domain Eukaryota; kingdom Fungi; phylum Ascomycota; class Sordariomycetes; order Hypocreales; family Ophiocordycipitaceae; genus Tolypocladium; species Tolypocladium pustulatum. Next base: position 37,148 of record JALHBY010000111.1, read on the forward strand.
AAACCTTTCTCGGCTGGCGCTGTCGACAAGAGCGTCTGGGTCGGGCGTGCGTAGACTGAGTGCGAGAACGACTTGAATTGCGGCCCAGGCAGCGCTGCTCCGACGGGATTTCTGGCTGTACCAATCATTGAGGAGGTCCATGAATGACTTCTGGTCAAACAAAGGAATAATGCGGCTGAAGACGGAAAAGTATTGGTCGACTATGGGGAGGACTTCTTCAAACGAGGGGAGCGGAAAATCCTGCGGCGGAGAATGCGCTCGGCGCAGAACCTGTTGGTTTGCATCGGGGCTCATTTCCGTCGCCGACAAGGACCCGACCTCCTCATCCTCATTGGGTGAAGTGGTTACGGAAGATGGCCGTCTATCCGTGGCAATTGTGATGTCGATAATACGCTGCAGCTGTCTCTCGATCCTTAACAACCTTTCCTCGGTTGAGCCAGAACCAGTTTCACTTCAGCATGCCGCGTCAGCACTTCTCGGCAGGACGAAGACGCTGAAATGTTGGAAAATGAACAAACCTCGGGGGTGATGGCTGGACATGTGCGGCATTCTCGGGCCTCGACTTGTGCCCATTCCCCTTGCGCCGGATGATGGTGGTGCGGCACTCGGACTTGTACAAGACGCAATTGGAGCACACGGGCTGTATCATGTCGCATTTGATTTTCTTCGTGAAACACAGATCACATGCTGAGCACCGTCAGCAACATGGCTAAGCAGCGGCCATCTCTATACAAGGTGCTCGGTGCTCACCTTTGCGGCGACCTGCCTTCCCATGGGAAGGGTCGTCCCCGGCACGAGACGTTGGCAGCAGCATCGGGTTATTGGCGGCCGCAAGGCTGAATCCTTTCCCTTCATGAGCGGCGTTGCAGACGACATTTCAAAAGGTTGCCTCCATGCTGATAAGTCGGGCAGGATGTTCCCGCCATTGACTGAGCAAGTGTCAAGTCAGATTTGCTGATGAATCTGATTACAAATGCACTTGGCGTGCATCCTACCCTACAGCCAGATTTGACGTTCGGCTTTCAGCGTGCACGAGCAGGCATGATTCAACAGCACACGAGAGTCTTTCGGTAAGACAGAAGAGACGATACAAAATAAATATCGGGGGGTTTTTCTTTTTCAAGAAAATTTCGAGTATTGCAATGATTGCGCGTGTTCAAGGATTGAGCGCAGCGTAGTGACGGCAGCCAGATTATCCCATTCTTGGGGTTGACTATTTTTAGCATCAACGGGCGCCACGGAGTTCCGTGGAAATGCCGCTTGCTTTGACCCATACTCGAACTGCGTGCGAGATACCCCTTGTTCGTGCCAACAATTGCGACGCTCGAGGATGTCAGCAGGGCTACAGCATCAATGGCCGTTTGCGTATACCTTTACTTAGCATGTGTGGATTGCTGAACAAAGATGTTGCCGACAGAATAACAACGCGCCTTGAATTTCTCGGTGAAAACACCCAAGAACCCAAAACCAGCAATCAGGCAGTAATCTTGGGCGTGAACTAGATAACTAGACTTGCTTTGCTCACTCCACCCTTGGTTGTCAATAATCTAATGACAAATACCCAGTATTTGGCCATAGCATATTAAGATCCGTCCATTGATCAATATCAAATGCCATGTTGAATGCGTCTTGAAGACCATGAGGCGCAAGGTCGCCACCAATCCGTACATTGCTGTCATTAAGCTTCGCTGCAGCCGAGTAGTTTGACATCCGCCTCGTCGGACCTTGGTCCGGATAGCCGGCGAATGTCGGCGATTTGATCTCTGGATTGTACTCCTCAACAAAAGCTCCGTTTTCTGGACTTTGCTGCATGAGCAAGTCAATCTTGGCAAGAACCTGGCGCACAATATTAGCCGCATTTGTGGCGACTGCGAAGCTGTTGCCGAACATGTCGAGAACAGCCACAGAGAGGTCAACGCTCATCCTTGCAGACGCTGTGGATGGACCCTGGGGATATGCAAGAACATATCCCACAAGCGTCATGGCTGCATTCCATTGCCATTGAAAGGCTTCATGCCATCCTGTCAAGATGGATGTCGATGAAAGCGCTTGGTGTGTGATATATGTGAGAGCTATCGCATGAAATGCGCATTTTTCGGCCATCTCCCCCGCCCGAGTGGCCGGGGACATTGCGCCAAAGCAGATGAAAGGTCGGTACAGATTTGTGCAAAGGTTGTGGTACATCAGCTCCAGAAGCAGGCGCTGTCGTTGGAGCCAGAGAGGCGCGAACTGCTCGATATCTAGAGCTGATCCATCCGTGGAGAAAGGACAGCCACTATTCTTTCGCTGTGTCTGCAAGACACGGGGAACAAGGCTAGCCCACCGCTCCAGTTCCTTCATGGAAGAATGTAGGAACTCTGCGTGCGTTTCCAATGCAGATGAATTGTCCCACATGGTGCGACCAGTACGCAAATTCAAGCCCTTGCCGTAAAAGGCCGTGTGGATGGTTCGTGCTCTGAAAAAGAGCTTGATGTGTTCTAGGTTGAAGCTCAGCCAGGATAGACCGTCCCCAAGGGGAGCAAAATTGGATCCAGATTGCATGGCAATCTCCAGGCTGTGGTCTGGCATTCTCGGCGATGGGTTGAGCGAGTTTAAGAGAAATGGTCGGCCTAGCTTCATACCAATCCTGCTGTCCATCACATAGAGCGCCCACCACAACCGCCTTCGCGACTCTTGCTCCTGCCGTGGCATCGTATCAGGAGGATCCAAATGGAGCCCGAGCATGTATGCTGTCCGGGCAGCCGTACTGCAAACACTATCCAGCATGTTCTGGAAGGTCCCGCAGCAAAGATACACGCCGCAAAGCAATTGGCACTGCAGAGTCGATATAGTAGGGCTTTCAAGCTCGTACGCCAAGAGTCTCTGGCAGCGAAGGTAGTACCATCGACCAGCGACGTTTGCTTCGTTGCCAGAATCCTCACCGAGCTGCCGCCTCATGGCTGGCACCATGGAAATCCCATGTTGCATGCACAAAGCCACTACAATGTCAACCAGTGCCGAAGGCTTCCTCACGTTACCGCTTGTCGTCCACAAGGACCGATAGTGCTTTCTGAAGTCAGCCTCGTTGAGGATTGGAAACAATGCCGTGTGGACTGATTGCCAATAGAGGTCAACAAAGTACTCTTCTTGCACCGGAGTCAAATACTGTCCCTCTGCCGCTGAAACGAGCTCTCCATCATTCGCTTGCTCTGGGGATCGACTTCCGAAATGGCTTGCGGAAGTACTACTAGCTGGACCGTCAAGCAACGTGCTTGCTGGATGCGATCCCAGCATTTGATCGGCCGAAGGCGTGTGTTCCAGAGTCGAACTTAAGAAGCTGGAGATGCGTCCGATAAAGTAGAAAAGTGATGATGCTCCGTACCATGTCTCGCTTGTGGATCGTGCCGTGCGAACATGAATCCCTTCCCAGAGCTGCGGAGGGCTTCCATAATGAGAGCCGATAGCCTGAAAGGAAAGTGGCCCAAGAGAACTTGAGGTGACGGATGTGGCTCGACGAGAGTCCAGGTCCGGAGTGGGCTTTTTGCGCTCCTGCTGAAGTTCGCGTTCGAGCACTTGAACTGTCCGCCTGAGCTTCTCGATCTCTCGAAGGGCATGGGGAAGCGTTGGGGACTCGATGACAGTGTTGCTGCAGTGCTCGCCCCTGTTCCTGCAATTGGAGCACGGAGTGTGGTTGTCGCATCTGGTACGGTGCAATCGACAAAACTCACAAGCCCTGATGACCTGCGATCGTTTCTGCCGCGGTCTAGGGCGCGGTGGAGATTCGGAGACGGTCATCTCGGTCGTGCCCGCAGGGCTCCACCGAGCTCACCCAAGAAGCAAGTTGACTTGAGGTTGTGCTGGATGGAGTCGGCTTCAAGGTACGGATTGACTGGGCATGCGCGAACAGGGCGTATCTGCATGTCAAAGTCGGCAAGCAAATCGTGTGCATAGTGCAAGTTTCACACTTTGCCGGGTTATTGTCCGAAAGGAGACGTCCGAGTGAATGGAGTTCTCCCTATTGGCTATTACAAGCAAGCCCTGATTTGTCAGGGAGCTTCTATTATGGAGTGCTCGAAATCCCATCGTTGCGGCGGGGCCAAAGCCCGAAACTTGCCACCGGGCCGCAATCTGGGCCAATTAGCGGTTGCGTTGTTGGTGTCATGGGTGGGACGGGACATGCATTTTACCTCCGTAGGTGCCGCTGCAACGACGTTAGGCATCGGTGGTCCGCATTGTAATTACGGAACGGCCAATCAAGCACGGAAGACTCCGGTTGGTCAAAAAGCACTCTTTGTAGGGTGCCCAATCTTCCACCTACGGTACGAGTGGAACTGCTTTCGTGTTCAGCTTCATGCGGGCTATTTGCCTTGCCTTCTCGCCGGCCTTTGAACAGAACCCGAATTAGTCCCACATGAACCTATATATATACTGCGTCGTAACCATTGAAAGATATTGCTCGAACCATATTCCCAGGATTTTGACCTCAAAGTATACATAACTGAGACCCCCTCTTCACCTTTAGTTATTTTCTTCACAATGCAGGTCTCATTCACCGTGTTCCGAGGTTCTTCGTCTGGGGAAATCTTGACCAGCGAAATCACCCGAACACTTGCGGACCACGAAGTTTTTATTGAAACCACGCATTCTGGTCTTTGTGGAACCGATGAGCATTATCTTAAGTCGGGTCAGGTTTTGGGGCATGAAGGAGTTGGCATCGTTCAGGCTGTCGGAACAGGCGTCTCTTCGTTGAAGGTTGGCGACCGCGTGGGCTTTGGGTACACCCATGAAATTTGTGGCAACTGCGACAACTGTTCCACAGGTGAGAGTTCATACCATGTCGTACAGACTACAGTAAACACTGACTTAGGTGCAGGCTGGGACCAGTACTGCAGAAATCAGAAACAGTATGGTTTCCATGATCACGACAATGGCACCTTTAGCTCTGGCGCCGTGTGGGACGCAAAGTGCGTGTATCCTATTCCGGAGGGTTACGATTCTGTTCATGCTGCACCGCTGATGTGCGCCGGAGCCACCGTATGGACGATCCTCAGCGAATATGGAGTTCGTTCTCACCAACGAGTAGCAATCATGGGGATTGGTGGCCTCGGCCATCTTGCTATAAAGCTTGCAGCTGCCATGGGATGTTACGTTGTCGTCCTTTCGAGCTCTGAGTCGAAAAGACAAGAAGCAATGGATTATGGTGCATCTGAGTTTCACGTCTTCCGATCCGGAGAAGGAGCGCCAGCAAATTTCGAGCCTGTTCAGCACCTCCTGCTTTGTGGTAACGCGGCTGTCGAGTATAGCGAGTACGTACATCATGCTTCAAACGTATCATGCCAAGTCATTCGCTAATGCTGGCTAAAGCCTCTTACCTCTGATGGATACTCACGGCAGCATATATCCGTTGACTGTTGCCTTTGAACCAGCTCGGGTACCAATGCTCGGCCTCGTATGGAGGGGGGTAAAAATTCAGGGTTCACTTGTCGCATCTCGGCATTGCATTCGGGATCTGCTGGAGTTTGCGGCCAGAAAGAAGATTTTCCCCACCACAATGAGCTATCCCCTGACTGTGGATGGTATCACTGAAGCAATGCAGAACCTGAGGGACGGCAAAATTAAGTATAGAGCAGTGCTTGTTCGCGATAGGTGATTTGGGGTTATTCGTACTAGACGCTACGCGATCTGTCATCATGTGACAGCAAGTCGTGGACCATGCTACGCGGGAACTACTTTCCGTGAGGTTCGTAAATTGATGTACGAATAGAGTCAGCTTTCAACCTTCGCGCTTCCATCCGCTGATGATTTATTTGGCGCTTTACTCTGAGCTATGCACGCCCTTCGGTCGCACTCTAGCTCGGTCTCTGGCATGATGTGCCAGCATTTCATTGTTCCTGCTCGTCATGCTCAAGATAAGGCGGGCTCTCGCACATTGTGGTCAAAAACCTGCGTCCCGCCCGCGCTATGGTCGCCCCATGCTTCTCCTCATAGTACTCCATGATCCTGACACAGCTCAGACGGCCACACTCTTTCTGCCGACAATGTCATTGAGCTATCGGCCCCTGCGAGTATCCGGCACTGCCTGTATCTCTTGTACGTTTCATCATTCTCATCTGCCTATTAGATAAAGTACTGCTCAAAAAATTCGTAAAACATCATCAGTACCGGGATTTCGACCACTCACTGATCCTCCTTGTCGTGAAAATGACGACGCCATCTCATGCAAGAACGAGCTGCTTGGACTATAACTGGCGATTATGTGCGGATGAGTGAAGAAGGCGTGCAAGTTGAAGAAGCCACCGACTAAATGTCTGAGCAGCACCTCTCAACTGAATATCCAGTTGCTTAGCCCATCGACAAGATACATGGCTTTAGTATTATTATTTTTATCTGGGATGTGCTCTGCTCCTCCCTAGTTGGTGGGAAAGCAAATCATAGGTGCGTCAAGGACTATAGACTCTGTCATTGAATTGGTATCTAAGGACAATAATCTAGCTTTCGCTACTCGAAGGGGACTGGTGGCTCACCTCGTGCGCCCTCGGCAGCCGACGGGAAACGGCATTGTTGTCACCCTGTCCATGGAGCCCGTGTGCTCAGTTAGCCTTTATTAGAGGTCAGGTCCCATTGAGCCGAGAGCAGCTGAAAGGTTGCCGGCATCTCTGCGATGCTGATCGCGCCGCAAACATTAGATGAATCTAATACATTTTTGATGTTAACCACTTGTGATATTGGCGGTAAACAATGAGCAATGAAGAGTATCTCTGAGCGAAAACAGCGCCTGACTACACCTTTTGAGACTTTTGACAGTCAAGTCAATTGACGATGCCCTTTTATCACCAGATACAAGGCACATAGCCGTCCTACTTCGCGCGGTCAATTCCACGTGAGTTTACTTGTACAATACTAACAGCATAGGAGTCATGTACATCCATGAATACGCTCTAGATCTACACCCAGGGCTTACAAAGTTTTGGGAAGCAGCTCAATCTGATCTACGTATGGTTGGGATGGTTCAGAGCGGGTCGACTGCGAAGTATCTACGGATAGTAAAGGCGCTCACGAGGCACGATGCATAAATGATTGTGTGTGTGTCGTGTCAGGGTGAGGTAAGGACAGTAACTGAGCCGGACTTGTGAGCTATTCATCCAAAGAACTGTGCGATGTCTCTCTTCCCCCGTAATTCTTGGTGCTGCGTGCCTTTGAGATACCTCATGTCGTGGCATAGAGTCCGGAGGGGTGAGGTACGGTTGCAACATCATATTCCCAACCGTCTGGTCACGGGCATCATCTTGTTCCAGCCGTCACGATCGCAATGGTCCCATCACTACAACACTTGGAGTACGACCATCCGGGCTTGCACTCCGGCCCCGCGCCGGTAGTCCTCCATCTCGGCGCTGAGGATCTTCACCTTGCTCTCGAGGGCGAGCTCCGCGACTTTAACCTCATACCCACCGCTTGCCCATATGGTGCCGAGGACGGTGGCGATGATGAAGCCGCCCTTCTCAACGATCCTGACAAACTCGGAAAAGGCCTCAGGACCAACATGGCCCTGCGTGAAAGTCCCGATGCACACGACAGCCTTGTACGAGCCATTCTCGTGCTTGATGGGCTTGGTCAGGTCAGCTGTATCCAGGGATTTGTAAACACCGGCTTTACGCGCGATGTCAAGCATTCCAGGGCTGAGGTCGATGCCTTCGATGTTCTTTGCACCGGCCTTGGCGAGATGAATACCAACGAGGCCGGTCCCACAACCAGCGTCGAGGAGCCGGGCGTTGCCCAGGTTTTCGGCGCCAATGCACTTGAGGGTGTAGGTGGCGGCGAGCGCAGGGCCTACGTAGTCCTGCGTTGCCTCGGCCATCTCCTTGTCGTAAGTATTGGCCCACTCATCGTAAAGGGTACGCGTTGCGGACACATCGGAGAGGGCGTAGGCACGGGCGAGCTGCGACATGTTGAATTCGTTCGAGAAACGACGCAGGGGGCAAATAACCGTGGCACAGAGGTGTTAACGAGATCTAGGGTGCGGGGATGACTATGCGAGATGTCTGCTGCTGAGATGTGACGAGCGACGGGATGTCCTGAATGTTATGAACTTATACCGGGGGCCAGGGACGCAGGGTGCTTTCGTTTTCTGAGCGGTAAGCTTGTGATACTTTGGTTGATGTTGCGTTACACAGCATTGGCTAGATTGGGGAGACGATCCCCGGACATACATGCCAACAGCGGCTTTTTATCCTGTTTCCTCGCCCAACATGATGTCATCATCTTTGTCAAGTTGTCCTTCTATTTGATGCCGTTCCGCCGTGGGGCTACGGCACCGGATCGGTGCGTCTGTATTGGTCCGTGCCGTTCTCCACGACGCCGAGAGGCTCCACTCCACCGCCTCCGTAGCGCTGCCCCTCCCCCGCCTCCCCCGTTCCGTCGCCTTCCGGTGCCGTGTCTGGGACGGGCATGTGCCTGCCAGAGGCGATTGAGTGAGACTTGCACTGAATGAAGGGGTATAGAAGCTCAGAGGGCCTCTGCATGTAATACAAGCAGTCTGCGTCTCGAAATCCGTCAAGTTTCTGGAAGAGATACTACAACCTCATAGCTCACAGACAAGTACTCTGCACCACCAAAACACGGGCAGGATGCCGCATTGCAGCGTACGCGGCGTTATTGCTCGCCGAAATCGTGACTAGCGTCCACCGAATGTCCATTCAAATGCATCGTATTTACGGGGCGGGGGGGAACTAAAAGCAAGCTGATGAGACCTTGCAGACTTGGATGCCTCGTCATCGCAGCATTGCGCCATTTTCCAACAGCCTTGCAACCGCCTCGATTGGACGTCTGCACATCTGGACGATGAGATGCGTCTCCCGCAGCTCACCCTAGCCCCCCTCATAACATCCTTGATCTCGTCTCACTGGTTCGTTAACCCGGGCCTCTCGCCAGCTGGGCAAGCTCAGATGACTTGATCCAGAACGGTTCTTTATCGTGAGCTGCGGGGCCTGTGGTTGGGTGACTGATGTCCAGAGATGGTTGCGACTTTGACGGACTTGGAGAAGCTCGTGCAAAGGATGCTTGCTCTTGGTCCATCTAAATGTACACGTACGAGAGGTGGCGTGTCGTGGACCAAGGTGGCCACGGCGAAAACGTCTCTGGCTTTGGCCTCATGACCAAAGAGCGGTTCTGCTGCGTCGCGGCTAGGAGTGGCGAAATAATTGCAGCCAACTACCGCACTATGCCGCATCCCATCAATGTTAATCTAGATCATGCCCCCAAGACTCTTATCGAAATCAGTCAGTCTTGCGGAATTACAAGATGCTCTCTCATAGCCGTGACCCCAAATGGGTTTTGACCAAGCCGCCGTGCTGAATGGCACCTTCGAGTAGGCGCCTTGGCAGCAACGCATGTCTGTTGAGCTACTGCCCTCGCACATGTCAAAGTTAAGAGACGCGGAACTCTTCTTACAACTTTTTGGGCGTTGGGGCTGGTCCTTGCGTCAGATGGGGTAAGGCAGGACCGCGTGACAGTGACGCACGTGCGCCGCCGAGGTAGGATGTGCTGCGTATTTCCTCTGTCAACCATACGCACAGAGACCAACTGGATGGATGTCGGAAGGCTTTCCGGAGAGGGAGGCTTAGTCTGTGTCTAACGCTTTTTGTATCCAATAGTAGAAAGGGATGCCCGCCCGAGGACCCAAGTCAGGGTCGTGTCAAACTTGGCTGAGCGCAGTCACGAGATTTGATCGTATCTCAGACTGTACTCAGCGCGCCTGACAAAAACAAGCGCCAAATGCAGTAACAGGAGCAAATATAGCCTTAGTAGCATCAAAATCCCTGCGTTTAATTGAATATTATTCTTGTTTGACCTTGTGGCAGCACCGCGAAGTCTTGGGCACAACCAGATGCTCGAGCCCTCTCCATTACACTGAGCGCCGAGTCAAGGCAACATGTATCTTTCGATCAGTCCACAATATCATCAAACAGGTCGTTTGCTTCCCCCATCTTTCTACACTGAAGAGAATATAACCACGGCTGCTACTCTGCGAAAATGAGCTGTCTGCAAGGATTGGTTGCTTGCGTGAGGCATCTCAGAGACACTCAGCGGGTTCGTCCACTGTATCTTGTAGTGCTTTCACAAGACGTAAACTTAATTATTCTCATTCAGTATGCGTCAAACCTTGTTGGATTCCTTGATTTGCGTATTATTGCGTGCTCTTCCACTACGAACAAAGGCGAAGTAGGGCGTATTGTCGAGCAACATGAATGAGCCAGCATTGCACCAGTCTTTCTAGGAGGAATTTGAGAAGAGAGTGGAGCCGAGGATGCCCTGCGAAAGGACAAAGTGCTTTCCCATTGAATGAACGGGACGAGTTTGATATCAAGCACGAAGTACATGATGTGAGAGAGGAATAAATCATGACGGCCTTGACGGCTCAATGATGACATTGAAGACACTTGGCATAGCCGCTCAATGGCAGGGATCTGCAGAAACCTGTGAGTGCCTCCCTCCTGACTCCTGGCGAGATGCCTTTACCATCGATCTTCTTCATCTTGGCCCCTGACTTGACCACCTCTGCCGCCAAGTTGAGGAGTTAGTGAATCAAGCCCCTCACTTCCCTTTCAAGATCTGTCGCATGACTCCCAATGAGCGTACATACTTGCTTCATTGGCATAGATCGACGTGGGCCTTCGAACTTGACCTGAGTTAATCTGTGTTGTTGCATGCCACTAGGCTGCTGAGCCCGCCAATGAGTCATCCAAGGACATTTTGCTAAGATGATAACATCAACAACTCTCAACGCCCACAGTCGTTACAAGCACTGGGCGCTTGGAGACCCTGGGCCGCTCAACACCTACGGCGACTGAGATTCACGATCAGCCACTGCTCTTGGCCGCAGGGAAGAATGGGCACGAATCAACCTCTTCGCCTGCCAGATGTGGATCTTACCATACCAATGAGAGTGACTAGACAACCCTGGCTTCTGCCGCGGAACAGAGCAATAATAGGGTGATGAGGATGCTTGTCGGTACTGGAACGGACCGGAAAGCGGGCTGGATCGGCTGCGCGCTGCTCAATATCGGCACCGCCTTGGGCAAGTCATTGTCATAGGGCTTTAGCAAACAAAAGGCGCCTATTGGGGGGTCGGAGTAAAAGCTGCTGGATGGCATTGAAGTTTGAGGCGTGCAACGCAAGCTGCCTGGCGGTGCAACTGATGCTGGAAAAGGGCTGACATGCTGCTGCGGCAAACCACGGGTTGATGCAACCGAAGTCGGCATCGAACTCTGACCGTGACAATACAGTGGTAGCGTTGGTGAACTGGGTCGCTGACGCGTTTCATGTGTATGGAGAATTTGCCTTTGGCCGAGGCTAGGGCACAACTGGTACTGTGGGAATTCTTGGAAAGAGAATAACTCTTTTGAAAGAAATCAATATTGCACCTGGGGAGCTTTGGGAAACGGATAGACACTATTGATGCTTGCATTGTATAGTGGGCATACTGATTGGTATTCTATTATGGAACGAAGCTGACATGATGACCATCTGCAAGAACCGCGGCTGGACTTGACTGACTCTGGAGCCATGAGCCGAGTATATGCTCAGGCGATGAAGCTGCTACTGCACTGTAGATAGTGATACCAAAGATTACGGAGACTCCTGCTAGTATGAGATAGGCGCAGCTTATCCAGTGCGAGGAACCAAATCAGACGACTGTTCAACACAGCCAAGGAGCATATCATGAGGGGTCAAAGCATTGCTGGTGAGCTTATTACCGACCAGTGCCACCCAGAAAATCAAATCTGAGCTGTTGTATTAAGTATACAACTTGCCTAAAGTTTTGAGTTTTTCACGCGTGGGAAACCTCCATGTCGCATAGCACTTGGGGTCAATGGGGCTCTCTCCAACTCTGACAATCACGACTCTTAGCAATCACACTTTGAAGCGCCATTGCCTGCACTCGGACGCTTTTGGCATTTACGTTCGGCGGTCACAAAGACGAAATCATTAATCAAGGAAATCGCAAGGTCAGTAGATAGGCATTCCGCATACTGCGCCAGTTGTCATTTTGAAGATATTGAGCTACCTAACTTCCAGTGTAGCTGCAGGTAAGGTCGTCGCCAGAGGTGTTGCAGTCGGTCAGGACGTTGCCGCTCTGGTCGCGAATATCGATAATGGTGGCGCCGGCGGGCGTGACATTGCCGTTTGCGCCCTGGGCGTAGGCATCGGTGAAGGTGAGGCTTCCAAAGTTGGCGAAGGGAACGAGCTGTCCGCCAGACTCGAAATCCTCCACAATCCACTCGGCATTGGTCTCGCAAAGGCTCGATGGGGTAGTCTCGAAAGTATGGGAGACCTTTTGGCCGGTGCTGAGGTTCTCGAGGGACGCGACGCCTCCCTTCTTGGACGAGGCGGTCACTGACATCTTGATCTGGTCACCGACCCCAAAGTTGAAGCCAGTGAAGCTGTGCGAGTAGTCAGGGATCCACTCGTACCAGGCATCGAAGCTGCCGTCGCCGTAGAACGAGACACCCGTCTGCAAGATAGCCGTGGAGCAGGTATCGCCGTCGATGCCGACCCAGGCCGAAGCTGCGGAGCTGGCGTCGCCGCTGACCTGGGGGACGGTGATGGTGCCCTCAACGTGGGTGAACCCCGTGCCAATCTGGACAGCACCGGCCCAGTTGCTTGAGTACTGGGGGTAGGAAGTATCTCTGTGGTTGAACCCAGAGCTCTTGCGGCTGCGCGCCACTTCGCTGCGGCGCGCGGCACGGCGAGCTTGTCTAGCCTCGAGGGAGCTGGGGAGGGCGACAGCGATACCAGCGAGGGCCGCGAGGACAGTGGCGTACTTCATGATTGCGAAAGGTGCTCGAAGTCGCAAGATCACAATTAAGAAGGGCTTGATTAGTTGAAAAGGCTGTTCCTGAGTCTGGATGTCGAGGACGGTAGTTCAAGCTTTCCATCAAAGGGAGCACATAGTCGATCTTTTATAACTGCCACCATTGGCAGTTTTCAAACCCCTATGAAGGCGTCTGGAAGGGATTGGGAGATGCCCATTCTGACCTATGCCTTCTTTCGCAGGTGACATCCCTCAGCCTGCGTCGCCGTGCAGTCTCGAAATGTCAAAGTCGTCCGAGCCATTCTCTGTAGCGCAGGTCAAGTCCTTCGTGGTGGAGGACAACGGGCCGCACAGTTGAATTGGCGTCGGCGTGTAGCGATGTGAGACCGCTTGAGACAATCCACCTTCCTCTTTGCTTCAACTTCCCGGCAGCATAAGCACTTTTTGGGTTTGACTTCTTGAACAGCGTGGTCAGCTTTTGCAGGAGACTCGCCATGGGCCATACCATCAAGGAAGTTGAATCCGATAACTTGAAAGGCGTCGCGTCGACTATGAACCCAAATAGACGCCCTACGAGGTACTGGTAGATGAAGATCTTGCCCTGAATCAGGCAAGTCAACAGTTGAGGCCGCGGCGTGCTTATGCCGTGTATCCGATATCTGGCACAAAGTGCTTGGCTCGAATTGGGGTATTTCTGATGCGGCCATGCTAACGCCGATGGGGCGCCGCGGGGCATGTCAAAGCAAAAAGGCTGCTAGTGCTGGCAAGGCACAAAACCAAAGTCTTGCCCAAGGCATGCATAGCAGAAACTGGAAGGTCGAGCATAATTGTTGCAGGGGGATCAGTGTGAGTCTTGGCTTGTTGGTAGGCGTGAGCTTCGCCGAGTAAGCTTGTGGTGAGTGTGTACTACTCCGTTAAAAGCCAGAGCTTCGGGCTCTGTACAGCGTTTGACGAGTCGAATTGGAAACGGCTGGGCAGGAGCATGAAGGTGTCACCGGATCTAAATCACGTAATGCTTCGTGTCTTTAAGGAGTCACACTATATCTAGCAAGTGCCGACTATGCATAACTTGGTATTTTTCAAAAGAGCAGAAACAGTGTCAATCACCCCTCGATTCCTTGATGATCCGGAAGAGCGCGGGGGAGGCTCAGATCGCTGTGTGGCACCGCGCTTGTTCACCCATGTCAGCCTCATCGCTCCTTCGGACACGTGCAGATGCCATCACACAAACGCCGGTTTACCCCCAACATGGACTCCTATCGGCGGCCTAATTTAGGGCACTTCGCCGAGGAGAGGGCCATGTACCCGAGGCACTCGGAGATAATGTCAAGTCCGTACACACGCCTTGGTGCTCAGCATGCCTGTACCTAGCCCATTCTGGCAGGTGAAATGGTGCACTCTGTTCAACAGCTTATCGTGGATTCGTGGGAAAGCTAGTATGGGAGCTGATAGCCGCCAGGGCCGAAAATACGGTTTGTGTGAGTTTGTGGAGCAAGAATCGCATCCATGACGGATATCACGGCATCTTCCCTCGGTCGCGTGGTTTGGCTGCGAATGGCACGCAGCTGTCTCGCCAAGTAAAAGCCGTCTTTGGAAGGAGCTTAGGTCTCTTGGCATCTGAACAGGGTTTAAAATGCCGAGTAGAGGCAGTTACGAATAACTGGCTTAGCCGTGACCGTTCATAGGGGAACAATCAGCAGCCTGGGACAAGTGTTGCTAGCTCTTCACGGCCAACATTGAGGGGCAATCATGTTCGCCACGATGCTCGGGTCAAACTCGCTTTTGTATTTGCAATATCATTTCGTCCTGCAAGAAGTTACCCATGCATCCACTTGTGGAATTTCTCATGGAGGGACAGGCGAATGTTCAGCTAATAAATGGTACACGCCTCCCCAACGCTGCTACAACCTCGCCACTTCCGAAACTTTCGGCTTAACTTTGACAGCGGGACGATATCTCCTCATCCTGTTCCTCGTTTCACTTAAAGATGCGCTTGCAGACGCAAATAGGGCTCACGCGTGTTGCGACGAGAAGTAGATCCAATGCTTTTGTCCAAGACACTAAACCTCTGGTAGCGACATTGCTTTGCCATCTACATAATGTCCATGCTCGGCGAAAAATAGGTCGCTGAAACAGACAGCTTCGGCAAAAGCTTAGCCGTGGAAGTTGTAGGCAACCTGTCCCTCAACCTCCTTGCTCGGCACAATAATGGTGATGTTGTCCGAGGTGAAGGTGGTGTCTGGCTTTGGGCTGGATGGCAGAACCCTGCGAAATTTCGCGCTGGCGGCCATGGGCACCGGAGCTGTGTTGGCGAATCTATTGCTGCAGGAGCCGCCGGGTAGAATGGTATCGCCCAAGTAGCCCTGGTACGTAGCGTACTGGTGGAAAATGGCATTCCAATTTGGCTCGATGGAGCCGAAGCCGCCCGGAACAACCTTGTCGTACACTCCAACCATGCCAGTCTCTGCGAAGTCCTCCATCCAGTTTGTCCTTCCGTAGCCTGTCGGCGTGGCTGAGTCTTGGTTGTAGTTGTCTTGCCAGATCGATGAGCCACTGAAAGGTTGCGAGTACTGAGGCAGAGCGTGCCAGTCCAGACTGTGAGAGGTCTCATGAAGCATGGTGCTCAGAGCTGGTGCGCTTTCCACGACACAGTCGCCGTTAGAGTACGTAAAGGCTGCGGCGCCGTCATTAAGGCCAGGGGTGGCCACTAAGTGACTGAACGACCATGTTAGTTGGCAGCAATATTACACAAGAACCTTTGAGTCTAAATACCGAATATACGAACGCATGCGAATCGGCATGCGGCCAAACATGTCAAGCATGTCAATTTCCGAGGCACCAGCTTCTTTGTGGCGGCAAAACGTCCAAGCTTCACTGCAGTCGGTGTAGTGAACATTGAAGATCGTAAAGTCCGAAGGATTTAGACCGTGGCTAGTTGCAATATCTTTGCAACCTTGGGGAATCCAGCCAGCGCCCCAGTAGTCCCAATTAGACTGCGTAGGATGCAAGTTGTTGCGAAGGTCAGTTTCGAATCTGCCTCTATCGAACGCAGGACTAATTTCGGACTTGTCCGGGCTGCCTGCAGCAAGCACGAGGCTTGCTCCGCTGACTGCGGCAACAATAGAAGTCTTAAGAAGCATGATTCTGATGCCTAGTACAATATTGACTGTCAACTGGAAGTAATGATTCCAAAAGAGAAGTCGTTATTCCACATCACATGTACCTTATATACCCAGGCTCATTACGTGAGTTCCCACTCTTGTTCGGCCGGCATGGTAGTTTTGCATTAACTTGTTTCATTGGACCCAATTATGCTCCAATAATCTTAATATCCCGTGTTGCAGGTGATTTAGCACTCTTGCCTTTACTGAATGTTGCTTACCGGCTCACTCGGCCCACACATTTACTGCACTCAGGTTGCAGTGAAGGATGCTCTAGCTTTAACATCTGCGGCAAGGGTCCTGGCTATGCCGCGGATTGGTTCGCAGCGCGGTTAATCGACCTAGGCGTAGCTCGGTCGGATGCAAACGATCATGCATGCCGAGTCCGATGATTTAGAAGGGTCTGGGCCCCAAAGATGGCTTTCCCAATGAGCTTTTGCGGCAAGGATGAATTCAATTATGGAACAGCACGATTGTTGCTTTCAGCTGCTGACATGTAAGCAGGGAGACTGCCTTGACGTAGACCCTACTGGGAAGTTCGCAAAGACGCATGTCAGCATGGTAGCTTTCCACAACTTAACAATTTCGGTTCTGCATGACACTTTAAAAGCAGTAAGACGGAACCCTCTGATTGCTTAACGCTGAGCTAGCATGTAAATAGAAGCAACCTGCGAGGCTCCGTTCAAGCATATACGCCCACTACAACCCCTTCTTTAGTTTCAAACGGCCAACAATCAAAGACGACTTAGAAATTGACGTTACGTAACGATATAATTGGTAATCGGCTACCAGAGATGAGGCTGTCAGAGTCCAAGCTCAAACAGAAGAAGGGCGCAAGGGCTCCTGTGCGTACAGTCAGCTCGTTAGTACAATGCTTCAGATCCTCCGTTTATACAAGATGTTCGCATTCAAACGGCCTGCTCTACTTTGTCGATGGAACTGCAAGAACAGCATTACTACGGGTACGCGATACTCTCGTAACGACCTTCCACCACGAAGGCCCAGAGTTGTCTACGGGTTGATCATCTCAAAGCCACAGCCCATAATAGCAGGAAACAGTTTGTATGATGCTATTACGTTCGAATTTGTCCATCATAGGTATAAACAGTTCAACATTGTTTGTGGCGAATGTTCAACTTGGTCTTGCAGTTCCGTCATGTGAGTATCCAAATTCAATTGCGTAAGGCAAGACGTCGCATCCTGGGCCGCTACCGTCCCTTGAACGTCCCGTCTGCAGCAAGTTCGAGTCCACAAAGACGTTGCACGGCAAGTGAATCTGAGTGTTGACAATTTGAGAGCCCGTTTGGGCTTTGTTTTTTGCTCAATGCATTTTTCTGCCTCGCTGCTTCAAGTGAAGTGAAGCTAAGATCTTGCCAATAAGGACGCAGCGACCTTTGGCAGTGGCCGGCAAGTTCCAGTTCCGGCGTATTCACTGTCGCTGATGCAGCACTAGCTGCGACCTGCTACAAATTTGTACATGATTGCCATCGCACGACGTCATGGTTGAAGTGGAAAACAGACCGAGCACTGTGCTTGCAACGGCTGCGCTGGACAGCGTGGCGCCCTGATTGGCCAGCGCAGAATCGCCTCAAACAGTGGCTTCTGACGCCATCCTGACATGGCGGCACGCCGTACTCCGTAGTCCGTAATGGCGAACGGTCAAACCGTTCCAAGAGGCTATGTGTAAGCATCCCAGCTTATAAAAAGGGCAAGAGAACCTTGATAGAACTGCAACAACCAAGAACATATTCATTCAAATATCATCGAATCTTTACAAAATGTCCGTTAGCGCAGAATTTGAGGCAGCGAATAAGCAGTATGCTGCGTCGTTTGACAAGGGACATCTCCCACTTCCACCCGGCCGGTATGACAATCGTCCTGACCAGCTTTGATGACTCACATTATGGCTCACCGTCAACTATAGTAAGGTCGCGGTTGTCGCCTGCATGGACGCAAGGTTAGACCCGGCCAAGGCGCTGGGTCTGAGTGAAGGCGATGCACATGTCATCCGCAACGCTGGCGGACGCACGGTGGAAGCGCTGCGATCCATTGTCATCTCCCAGCAGCTGCTGGGAACTCGAGAGATTGCCATCGTGCATCATGTACGCAATCAACCCATGGACGGCGGCTTGGCGATGCATTTACTCACTTGCTACTAATACTTAGACCGACTGCGGCATGCTTACCTTCTCCGACGGAGATC
This sequence comes from Tolypocladium pustulatum, assembly GCA_024340155.1. Taxonomy (NCBI): domain Eukaryota; kingdom Fungi; phylum Ascomycota; class Sordariomycetes; order Hypocreales; family Ophiocordycipitaceae; genus Tolypocladium; species Tolypocladium pustulatum. The sequence continues at coordinate 55,302 of JALHBY010000111.1, forward strand.
TGAGATCCAAGGTCAGGAAAGAGTTGGGCGAAAATGTCGACCATTTCGCCTTTTTGCCATTCAGCGACGTCAAGCAGAGTGTGTTGGATGATGTGAGCGTCCTGAAGAAAAGCCCTCTTGTGCTGGATGTGCCCATTACCGGCTACGTTTATGATGTGAAAACAGGCAAGATTGAGAGGGTTCAGGCTTGATGCTGCGACGTTGGCAGGCTAAACGTTGATATCGGTGTTTGCAAGCTCCCAAACAAGAAGATTGTCTCATTGAGTCTACATCAACAAGACACTGCCACGCCCACGTTCGCGGCGCGGGTGACGCCACGCATGTTCGTGAGAATGACCTGGTATCCTTGCGGCCCTTCGAACGTCTTTCCGCGCCAGTCCACGTACATGTTGCAGCTATTAGCGATCAAACCGAAGCCGCGCTCTTGGATGCACGCCACGGTCGCGCTGAACTCAAGCGAATTAGGGAGCTGAAAAACTGAGAAAATTGCCCTGCGTAGGGGCTCGGCCCGCGTGGGCCCTCGTGCTGTCGTGAAGTCAGAGAGTGGCGTCCCACGCCTTTGTGCCCTATCATAACGCCGATAAATTCCCCGCGGTCCTTGGGTTTGAGCAACACCTCAGAACCCAACAAGCCAGGCCGTCGCGGTGGAAGTGTGAGAAGGCCCCAATGTTGTCGGTCGAACAGCCACCTGCAGGTGCGCCGTTACGAGAGTCATGCTGGCGGGGTCGGCTTTTGCCGCGCTGGTCTCCTTCTCTTCCAATATGGTCGGCCGTAAAGGAACTGTGCATCAGGTGGTGCGTTGCAGCTTAAATGGATGAGACGGAAGCGCGACTTTGCGTCCGTGCCGCGGCCCGGAAGAGTTGGCCTCGCCGAGAGCGTAGCATCCTGGTGCTTGCTCATATTCCTTCCCCGAAGCTCCGTCTACTTATGAATATTGAGGCACTGGCGACAGTCTGTCAGCGTCTCATTGCATCAGCCTCCACTTCATCAACAGCAGCGTCCAACTGCGCTTCAACATGCAGCGGGGCTTCATTGTATCGCGGTGGTCCACTAAAGAGAAACTGCAGCTAAGGACCGCTTCAAGCGAGAAGCACGTGTTCTTCAATTGAATCAATCAGTTTACGTGAAGTCATGATTTTGAGTCATAATCTGGAGCTGACCATGAGCCAGTCCCAAGTCGCACCGCCCCTTTCGAGTGATGAAGGGCGCCGCGCCAAGTACGCAGTTGATGCATGGTCCCTATCTGACATGGCGACACCGGTGCCCACTTATATTATGCCAGACTAATCTGAACTCTGAACACCCTGGCACGCGGTTTTGTTCTCCATTGCGTCCTTGTTTGGTTAATAGGTCAAAGTCAGATACCCTCAGTCGATGTGGGTGGGTCATGTTTTCATACCGATCTACGCACAGCTCTTGTGGGTAAAATAACGAAGAACTGTACTGTACACGTTTCACGCTGACCTTTGCAAGGTCGAGGAAGCGCGGAATCGAAGAAATATCAAAAAAACCTTTTTGTTTTTTTTGTTTAAGAAAAGAAAAAAAAAGTTATACATCCCTATCTACTCCCCAAG